>MCJB01041410.1:51233-70214 GCA_002018475.1 Nicotiana obtusifolia | reverse complement strand
TTTTTTTTTTTTTTTTTTGTATGTTATATACAAAAATTATTCAAATTTTATACACTTTTTCGGCTATCGAATGTGAATAGTATCTGGTGCGGGCGAAAAGTAAAAAAAACCCTTTATTCTTTTTGCGTATTTACTCGCTAAATAAATAAATTTAGAAAAGATTTACATTTAGAGATTTTAGATTCAATGCAACATCGAAATTTGTTATAAATTATAATCTATATAATAGAAGCATAAGAAATAGAAACAGCATCAAAATTTTGCGCAAATTCACTGTAAACCATTTCTCTACGGGTCACAATATTTAAAGCTCTAAAACATTCTTCACATCTTGACATTATTGTATGGAATGAAAATTACAAACCTGCCCGCCCGAGACCAACCCAAGGGTATAGAGTGCAACAAGCATTTCGATAGCAATTACTTCAAGAGGGATTTGGTAGCTCATAAGCGATTCTATGGTCACAATATCATTTATTTATTTTTAAATTTCTCGCTATATTTTTAGATTTCTTTTGGTAAATATTATTGACTTTTCATTGTTGGACGACTTTAGTATTTCAACGTACATATTTTACAGTAGAGATGGACTAAGAAGTTTCTGAGAGGCAGCTTATTCCATGGTTGCAGACGGTAAAGGTATGCTTAGAAGTTGGCGACTGATGATGTATGCTATAAATATGCTATTGTGGGCTTTTCGGAGGCTATTCATATTTTGGAAGGATCAAAATTGATTTGAAGGCCACTGGTAGGCTTAATGAGAGTGTATATTCTACACCGAGTCAGACTTGTTTGCCCAGCACGATTATTATAGCGGGGGTTGTCACCGATTAGAGTTGACCTTATTCGTAATTCGATGTGTTCTATGTGTTATTCTTCTATGCCATGACAGGTTGTGAGATTGTTGACTATTTACATATGCTACGGTTATGTTTGGGCATTGTAGTGAAATTCAAGCGAGATTGCTCTTGGGGTGTTGGATGGTTGATTGTGCCTTGGTTATGAATCTTCTTATTTCTGGTATATACTATATCCGTATCTCCATGGTTATGTGTATGGTGAGGTTATATGGCGATTTAATGGTGAGGACAAACATATATTTAAGTGAGGAGAATGTAACTGTGAGCACTTAATTTTTAACCATATTTAAATTTTTCACAACTTTTTAGTATGTAAATATTCTTTAAGTTTAATCTACATATTTTAGCTTTTGTTTCCTCTTTTAATATATTTTACTTAAGAAAATTGAAGACAATAAAAAAAGGAGTCACATTTTTAATATAAACTTTATCTTCAGTTACAAAGAAAGAAAAGGTTTTCAAAAAAATTCTTTTTATTAGTTTAATAAGTAAATTTTGAGTGATTAGTATTTTATCTTGCTATTCAAGTTTAGCAGGAGTAGTATTTTTATTTCATCTATTAATCAATAAAAAAAATCAAAATCACAAAAAAAAAAAAAAAAAACCAATTAAAGTGCCAAAGATTCTTTCCTAATTAACTACTTTTGAACTCGCTCTCACTCAAAAATTCACAAGCAAACTACCTCACGCGCCACTTCTTGAAAAATTTCACCAACTTGCATTTTTAATTTATTTTGTATGATTGTGCACACTCACAGCTAGCATAGTACAATATTCCCTCAACAAGGATATTTCTGACACCTCAAACTTATTCATTTTTATACCTCATAACCTCACTCATTCTTTCTTTCCAAGAAACACTTACATATAAATACTACACTATCCACCAAAAAGAGAGGGGCACCTAATACAGAGAACGAGAGAAAAAAGGGGCGAAAAATCAGAAAAAAGAAGCTAGCAACTAAGAGTAAGAGCGCCGCAAATCACCCGTTTTCCGGCCTTCTTCTTCATTGAGCTTTATCATCTAAGCCATGTAAGCCTAAGCTCTTCTTCTTCTCACAATTTCATACGCGAGCCAATAGCTCTGAAAGCTACCAAAACCTGTAAACTAAACGTAGCTGAAAATCACAACAAAAAAGCAGCCATGAAAGCTAGCCACTAAAGCTTCCTGAAACAGTCCAAAACGCAGCAAAACAAGCTGCGAATTCAAACTAAAAATGAGCTGAAAAAGGGGACCAAAATCCAGCCCCAAAGAGCAGCAAAACCAGCTGCGAAACTGCTAAATAATAGCTCCAAAACTCAGCAAAATCAGCCACGAAAATCAACCAAAACCAGCAATAAACCAACCTGAAAATACCACGAGAAAGAACTGCAGTCGCGCGTAATTTATGTCTCTGCTCTTTGCTAGCTCGAACGTTCGCGATTCCTTTTTGGGTTTGGTTCGTTTTAGTTTCGTTTGAGGTCGTCGTTATTGATTTTGATCGTGGTTCTTGTCCTTGGCTCGATTATTGAGTTACAGAAATTCAAAGTTTGGATTCGGCCAATGTAAATGTTTATTTTCTTATCCTAGCATTTTGATCTTATTTTGTGTGTTGCTCAAATGAATTCGTGTTGTTCTTCATGAGATGATTCTGTTAAATATAATTTTGGATTTTCTTTGTTTTGTTTAGCGCATGTTAACGAATTAGTGCTTTGTTATAAAAGTCTTAAGTCTATTCTCTTTTCTTTGTAGAAGCTTTATTTGAGTAGATTTACCCTTTTGATTGGCTTAAATATTTTTAGTATGAAATCATGTTGCGGCAAGTTTGGTAGTTAGAGTAAATGTTTTGATATCCTGCAGTAGGCTTAATTGGATTTAAATGCTTAGGCTTTAAGAATAATATTATAGTACTCAAGGGATTTTGGGCCTAAGTTAGTTTAGTAACGGGGGCTGCTGGATATTCTTGATAAAAAGAGAATTTGGCCCAAAAGAATTATGCCTGGCCCACCTCCCTAAACAAAAATAGCACAAGCATGCTCATTTCTTTCATATTTGATAATGCCAATCACCTCCATATCTTGGCCCGTTAGCTAATAATAAAGTGCACATCTTTCCAAATAATCATCCCACAATTTTGCATCTTCACAATAATCTCCAAATTAGTAAATGAACAACTTATGGGTACTCGTAGTTTGCTTTAGGCGAATTTATCAATAAATCATCGTGACTATGAGTATGGTTCCGTGACATAGTCATGATAAGTAAACTCCAAGTAGTTCAAGACTTGAGCACAATATATGATTGATGAGTTATGTCTTTCATGCTGTTTTGTTTCTTGAAGACATGATTTGTTGATTCCGAGGCCCTCCTTTGTTCCCTATTGCAAGTGCTTTTATGAATGTGTAAAGAGATAATATCTCACGTTTCTTTGTTTCTATTGATTGACAGCAACTTGCAACATCTGTGACAAAAGCTCCAAGACAATGGTGAGTGACCACTTGAATCTCTTTCTTTTGGACTTTGACATGAGTTACTTGGCAATTGTGGTTTCATGTTCTTTTCCTGTGGCCTTATTTAGGGTATTCCAAAGATATCAAACGACATTGACTTGCTTCACCCTCCTGCTGAGCTTGAGAAGCAAAAGCACTAGCTTAAGCGTTTGGTCCCATCACCTGATTCTACTTTTCTGGTATCTACCGTTAATTACTGATAATTTCATTGTGATCTATATATATGATTTATGCCTTTTGTTTTTGTCCTTGCTTGTGTAACTTTTGATCAACCATTGCAGGATGTTAAATGTGCAGGCTGCTTCCAAATGTAAGTTGCTGAAAAAGAGTGGTTAAATTCCTCGTGTTATAAGTTTCCATGTAGTAGTAGTAAGGTACTAATAATCGATCCAACTTTTACAGAACAACAATTTTCAGCCACTCGCAAACCGTGGTTAAATGCCCCAGCTGCCAGCAAGTGCTCTGCCAGCCAACTGGTGGACGCGCAAAACTTACTGAGGGATGCTCTTTTAGGGTTAAAGAGAAGGCTATGATGGTCGTGGGTTGATATTTGCTAGAGGTTCTGGTTAAGCCGTCACATAGTATAAACTAGGTTTTTGAAGAATGAGTTGGTTAAGAGAACTTTTCCTTTGTCGGTAGTACTTTTTTGTTTTGAGTTCTAACTTTGATGAATACTTTGGCTATCATATTACTCTTACCACATTTTGAAGTGCTTAATCTTCTTCCTGATCTTGATTTTAACATTTTTCAGAAGATACTCATTCATGTTTAATGCTAGAAATATGTCCTGTTTTGAATTTGAAGCGCATGGCTGTTCCTTTGGATAAAATTAAGTCGAGTAACTTGCTTTGAGTCTCTCTTGCAAGATAAACACGACGTTTATACTGTACTTTTGACTGGTGCAATGTGCCATGAAAATTGCTTGAACCCGTCAGGAGTTTGACTCACTCAACCCAAGCCTCAGAATGTTTCTAGCTATGTTTGATAAACCTTTTTGGGATGTTATATGTGTACTTATAAACTAGCCGCAACTTTATGGAATCGAGCATGACTGAATAAATAAGTATGTAGCGGAGATTAATGAATTCTTGTGTGATTGAAGCTGTGTAACGTCTATTTGTTCAAGTTACTGGTTTTAACCTGGACAGTTTTTCACAATTCCAGGAATATTTGTAAGCGCCGCTAGTTTTATAGTAACGCAGTAAGGCAACATGAACACTGTTTAAAGAGTATTTTAACACAACATTAACATACATTACAAATAAAATGGAACTTCAAATCCAGCTGAACAATGCAAAAGGGACATGAATAAACAGCCACCCAACAGTAAAAGAATAGACCTGGAAGAAAGGCATCACCTTCCCTTTGCCTTTATGACTTGCCTGTGAATTCTTCGCATCCACTCAGATCAGATGCACTGAAGGCTAATAATCTACACAGAATGGTTTGAAGTCGCCTTCACTATCATCCGATCCTTGGTTTTTATCAAATCCTTCTTTCTCTTCTTTCTCCACATCTTTTTGTGCTTCTTTCTCTTCTTTTTGCATTTCTTTTGAGTCTCAGAGTCCAAGATATATTGACAATGAAAGCCAAGACTTTCTCACCATAATAAAGAAACGACAAATCTGGAGGGTCCTCCTTCTTAGCATTATTCTGTTTATATATTAGGTCGTCCTACTTATCCACCACAAAGAAATTTATATTCGTTTCTTTCAACACAATTTGTTACTGAAGACAAGGAGACCTATTCACTCTCCATGCGTGGAGAAAAAGGAAAAGATTAAAACAAAAGGATAAAACTACCGATTGGTGGAGAATGGAGATGAGTTAAAGTTAGCTGACAGGTGGAGAAGTGGAGTGTGCCTAATAAAGGTGCAATTCAAAGGATAAAATAACGTGAAAAATGGTGGAGGTGCAAACAATTATATAGCAAGTAGCAAACTTCAAAAAGTAGAATACGGTATAATGGAAGATATAGATATGCCTTTCTCTTTATAGATTACAATCACTTTGCACCGTCCACTTCGTTACCCAAACACTACCTCCCCATAAAAGTTATCATTTATAACAATATTTTATTATAACAATCTAAGTTTTTTTTGGAACCAATCTTTCATGTTATATTAGTATATGTACTAAAATATTCATTTAAATTCTTACTACTCGAGATAGTAAATAAGAAAATTTCATCCAAAAAAGCATTTGACCTAAAGTTAAAGTGCCATATCTTCCAAAACTTCCCTTCCATATAGATCGTCGTGACAAGAACTAATTTCTTCGCTTCGATTCCGCCCCTAGAGCTAGCTCCTACTCCTCCTCCTTCTCCTTTAGGATACGATCTTGCTTGGCCTTTTTATGTAATATTCTCGGCTGCCTCCGGTCCGATAGTTATATAATTTTCTATAACAATACTTCATTATAACAACCAAAAATATTTCGAACAACGAAACTGTTATAAAAATATTTGATTGTATTATCAAATTGTTGCGGAGAATCTAATGGAACCCCATAGGCCATAGCGACTATCGATTGAGTGGTTGGGAGATATTATCAGCCTTTAGAAGCTAAAAATATATGGAATGGGGAAGTGTATTGTTAGTTCATTTACTTTAACGGTTTATAAAATATTTACATAATCAAATGAACACTCAACCATGGATAATCAGATTATATAACCCGCAGACAACCATGGGTTTGTGCATGTTTGACTAGATAGCTTCACTAAGGCCTAAGGCCGGCTCTATGGTGAAACAAGTAAGGCCACTTCTTTAGGCCCCTAAATTTTGGGGCTCCATTTTTAGAGAAAATAAATTATAGGCTTATAGTTTTGTTTTCCTAAATAATGAGAAGATGAATTTAAAAAAGACATAAACACAAAAAGTTTTATATGTATAGAACCTTTAGACATAAATTTTATCATTAATCGTGTAAGATGGGGAGTGCAGACACCGTCCTAAGTAAATGAAGTTACTTTCTCATTTATTATACCTTTGTTTCTTATGCCAATGCCTCAACTATTGCTGTTGAACAACATTAATTGATTTGAAGGTTCTTATTACTAATTACATTGCTCAACAAAAAAAAAAAAATTTACCACTGAAATGTAGAAATCGGATTTGATAATAATGGTGTAATTTAGAGAGAAAAAAATTTGATAAGAATATTGATAATCACAAAGTCTCTTGTAAAGTTGATTGCTTCTTATATGTAGTAGACCAAGCTAAGTTATAAAAATATTTGATTGTATTATCAAATTATTGCGGAGAATCTAATGGAACCCCATAGGCCATAGCGACTATCGATTGAGTGGTTGGGAGATATTATCAGCCTTTAGAATCTAAAAATATATGGAATGGGGAAGTGTATTGTTATTCATTTACTTTAACGGTTTATAAAATATTTACATAATCAAATGAACACTCAACCATGGATAATCAGATTATATAACCTGCAGACAACCATGGGTTTGTGCATGTTTGACTAGATAGCTTCACTAAGGCCTAAGGCCGGCTCTATGGTGAAACAAGTAAGGCCACTTCTTTAGGCCCCTAAATTTTGGGGCTCCATTTTTAGAGAAAATAAATTATAGGCTTATAGTTTTGTTTTCCTAAATAATGAGAAGATGAATTTAAAAAAGACATAAACACAAAAAGTTTTATATGTATAGAACCTTTAGACATAAATTTTATCATTAATCGTGTAAGATGGGGAGTGCAGACACCGTCCTAAGTAAATTAAGTTACTTTCTCATTTATTATGCCTTTGTTTCTTATGCCAATGCCTCAACTATTGCTGTTGAACAACATTAATTGATTTGAAGGTTCTTATTACTAATTACATTGCTCAACAAAAAAAAAATATTTTACCACTGAAATGTAGAAATCGGATTTGATAATAATGGTGTAATTTATAGAGAAAAAAATTTGATAAGAATATTGATAATCACAAAGTCTCTTGTAAAGTTGATTGCTTCTTATATGTAGTAGACCAAGCTAAGTTCACTTCACAATAAATATAAACAATTTGAAGCTTATATTCTTCAATATTTCTTAAAACATAATAGTCAATATATTGACGATTTAGACTTATTTTCTGAATTACAACAACAACAACATACCCAGTATTTATCCACACCGTGGGGTCTGGGAAGGGTAGTTTATGCGCAGACCTTATCCCTACTTTGTGAGGATAGAGAGGTTGTTTCCAATAGACCCTCGGCTCAGGAAAGCATAAGCACCACATTAATGAAAATAAAGATAAGAAGGGACAGTACCAGAAAGCCATATAAAAGCAGAATAAAAACAACGAGACAGTAAGGTGATCAACAATGAAAGAAAATAATGGTTAGTCATAAAACCTACTACCAACAGAAAGCGAGACTGCCTGCCAATATCGAGACTACTTACTCTACTACCCTAATCCTCGACCTCCATGCCTTCATATCAAGGGTCATGTCCTCGGTCAGCTGAAGCTGCACCATGTCTTACCTAATCACCTCTCCCCACCTCTTCTTTGGCCTACCTCTACCTCTACCTCTCCGTAGGCCCCTCGTGTGGTTGAGCCGCCCCTCACTAAGGCAGAAGGCATATTTAAGGCAATAATTAGGAATATACCGACAGCAGAAGCACACACTACTAAAAAACTGTTAAACATTTTTTATCGACCAAAATCAGTCGGAATCGAACAAAAATCGACCGATTTCTGACCGTTTTCAATTCGTTGAAAAAAATAATGGTCACTAACGGCTATCGACCGCAGACGATCGATATTTCCTACCGAAGTCGGTCGGTAATTTTCAATGCACTTTGACCAAATATTCTGACACAAAATAATTACCGACCGAATTCGGTCGGTATTCTTGAAAATAATTTTTAATTATTTTTAAAATTAGCGACCGATTGGTCGGAATATTAATTTTTTTAAAAATTATTCAATTTCGACCGAAATCGGTCGGTATTATTAAAATATTTAAAATTTAAAATCAAAAATTCCGACCGAAGTCGGTCGATATTATTAAAATATTTAATATTTAAAATCAAAAATTTCGACCAAAGTCGGTCGGCAAATTTAAATTTTTGGGAAATCAATTGAAATTTCTGACCGATTTCGGTCGGGCCCGGTCGGGTTTCTGGGTAAGATTTTGGCAGAATACAACTGTTTTATAGCTGCACCACCTGCCAACAGCCAATCACCTACAACGGTAGCATTACATTGCTGCCATTCAGCCAATAACAACAACAATAACAATAATAACAATAATAACTATCAAAACTATATTAACAAAACATCATCTCCATCTCCACTAAACTATATTAACAAAACATCATACCCAACAACAAAACGTTTCACAAGTTAAAAGTTCAAACATCATTCAATGAGTGTTTTGTATTACATCATCTCCATCTCCATTACTAGAACCTTCATCATCGGCATGGTTCGAAGGATCACGACGAGAAAGAGACGCATCTGGGAAGGCTCACGAGACCGGGGTATGGGGAAAGCACCACTAGCAAGAAGATTGACCAGCTGGCTTTGAAGGACATTAAATTGTTGGCCCCTCTTTTCTAGCTGAACTTGAAGGGTATCAAATTGTTTATCTCTCTTTTGTTCTCTAGTCTTTGTCTCTTCAAGCTCTGCTGTCAGCTTTGCGATCTTCTTCTCCATAGACGAGAGAGTACACCTATCAATTGCCTCGCCCTGGGCGGAAGTCCCTATACCTTGCAATCCAGCCCTGTAGCGCCGAAATGATCTCTCTGGAAGGCCGTACGCTATCCCCTTCTTAGGACCGACAACATCTAACCATATCTTCTGTGCTTCTTCGTCTGAAAGGGGTGGTCGCTCGCCTTGGGCAAGCTCTGAGTGTACTCCTCCACATTAGTCTTGTAGCGACCCTTTATTTAGAAGATAAAAAATTATTAGCTATATAATATTATAAACATTAATTTCAAGTTATAGTAGTTACGAAACTTACATATGTAGTCTCCACCCGGTCCTCGACCCATCTAGTTAGATATGTCGGTGCCTTCTTCTTCCGGATGTGAGTCTCCATGAAGAACTCATCATGAGTCATCTTCCTCCCATATTTTTTTTCCTACAAATATCATAAAATATATTAACTAAATTAAAATATATAAATATAGTTCGATAAAAATAGAATTAAATATTTTAAGAAATTACCAGTAGTCTCCTCGCAGTCCCCACGCTCCTTGCACCCACACAGTGCAAGGAGCCACCCTTCTCAGATGCTTGGGCCTTCTTTCCCTGTTCACTCCTCTTCTCAAATTTTTCAGTAGTCCACTGCCTCAGCAGATCCTCCCATATGTGCGGTATAACCCATGAAGGCTTCTTGCTCTTCTTCCGAGCAAAACAGAAGGAATCAGATAGTCTCTTACGGAGTTTGAACTCAAAATTTACAAGAATGGCACAGTTATTCCGGTCCTCCCAAGCACACTTAGTCTGCAAATGAATTGTGTAACGTTAGATGAATTATTGTTAATATAATTCTTAATGAGATAAGAACTGTATTAAAACCTTAAATTGGTTGAAAATTTACTCCACGAGATCCGATAGAAATTCACTTCAAGTCGCATAGAGTGCATCATACAACTGGCCAAGAGCTTCTGTGATTATATTTGGAGTCAGATGACTAGGTATGAACATGCAACATAGCAATTACATTAATAAACAAGACTACGTATTATAATTCAGCAAAAACAAAGAAGTAGTAAATAAATCTTACCCATTGCCCTCAGGCCTGATGATCATCCTATGATAACGATCATACCGAACTTCCTCTGGATCATCATCCTCCAATGAATCTGAAGCGTGCGTAGAAGGGGAGGCATCTGGCTCAGCGCTACTATCCCGAAGGCGAAGTCTAGAAATGCTAGGAGATAAACTCGGTGGAGAGGGAGATGGGGACGTTGATGAAGATGGATGCGATCTAGATCCCTGCTGTGATCTAGACCCCTGTTGTGATCCAGACCACTGCTGCAATCCGGATGGCTGAAATCTAGATGGATGCAATCCAGCTGGTGGTGAACCAAATGGAGCTGATGATGGGCGTATCACCACATGGCCCTGTGACTGCTGACTCGATGGACCTATGTGACTATATGCAGGATCATGTGGAGGAAGCAGGGTGTAGCCCTGTGGTGGAGAATGGTAAGAATAGTGCTGGAAAGGAGAATGGTAGGTATTCTGATGAGTAGATGGATGTGGTGGAAAAGATGTGTGCCCAGAAGATTGATGCCTACCATCAACAGCGGAGGGATGCAAGTGTGGAGTGGAAGGAAGCGAGGGTGTAGCACCATCCTCATGATCAATAGGCCTCTTATACTTCCTAGAACTGCCTCGACCTCTACAGGTCATCTGCATAAATTAAAGAAAATGTTATAAATTGAGAATATAAATCTATATAAGTTAAGAGTGCTTGAAAAAACTAACATGCTAGTCGTCTTCGAAGTATCCTTCCTCGTCTGAAAATTCTTCCTCTTCACTTATTTCATTTTCATCTGCTAATTCTTCGTCCTCATTTTCTATGATTGTTATTTCCTCCTATAAACTTCTTCTAATATGTGTTGAGGATGCTCCAAGTCATTTTCTAACTGATCATTCACCATTTGATTAACACTTGAGGTATCATTTTGGTAAGCAACATCTACCACATTCTCAACTTCCACCATATCAACAGACTTAGTTTTGGTTACACCCACCCAATCAGCCTTATCCCTCCGCAATGGATATGGAGCATAATACACTTGTCTAACTTTTTTTGCAATTATAAAAGGATCATAGCGATCGTACTCCCTTTTTTTGTTAACCTCAATTATGTTGTACTGCGAGTGTACATTTGTACCTCTTCTAGGTGTTGGGTCAAATATGATCTTCTTATTTGGCCAACCTGAATATGATAATTTTAGAATCTCTTTAATCACACCATAATAATCATTTTTCCCATCCTGGTTGCCTTCACCACCTTTGACACACACCCCACTGTTATTGCTTTTTTTATACTTGGAGCATTCCTCGGTGTGAAATTTGTAACCATTCACAAAATTAGGCATAGTTGTAACTGTAGGTGTAGGTCCCCAAGATATATCTTTCAAAAATTGATTAACACCATTGTTTGGATTATTGACCTACATGTAGTGTTAAATAAATCACAAGTGAGCAAGTATATTCACAAGTGACCAAGTATGTATATTCACATGTGAGAAAGAATGTAAGATGCACTTACAAACTGTGTAAACCATGCCTCAAATGTAGAATATATAGCATCACGGCCAAATTGACTCACGAAGTCACTGAGTGACACATTCAAAATTTTGTTAGTTGCATCAAACGAATTAAATAGTAGTCCATGTAAATTAATCATACGTCAACACTTAAGAAAGGGTTGAATTTCCGGACAATTTAGCAACACATGATGAAGTTGATTTGTACTTCATACTACGTAGGCCCCTTTTTGATCGATCTTTAAAACCTCGACCTGGTTGATCGAATATGGATATTGGTGGATATAATGTTCATTCTCAATCACTACATTGTGCCGATTGGGCCTATTTCTAGCACATGGCACATGACTGTCGAAGTAGTAAGAACAAAAATGGGAAGTTTCCTTTGCAAGATAGGCTTCGTATATTGATCCTTCAATCCTATTCCTCTGTTTAACAAATCGTTTACACTTGCTGATAGTCCTACACATTGTCATATTAGATGATAAGGTTAAAGAAAATTACAAGATTGAATCAAGGTTTGATCATTACCTCTCGAATGGATACATCCACCTGCATTGAACCGACCCTCCAAGTCACGCCTCGTGTACAAGGTGAATTGGAAGGTGTTCCATTACATCAAAGAAAACACATGGAAAAATTCTTTCCATCTTATTACTGACTATAGGAATATTCCGATTCATTTGATATGTGTTTTCTTCCCTTAATGTGGTAGAACATAAGTCTTTGAAGAACAAACTTATCTCTGTGATGGGTTTTCAGATATTTTCAGGCAAACCACAAAATGCAATAGGGATTAAGGTTTCCATGAAGATATGACAATCATGACTTTTCATATGAGTCAGCTTTCCTTCAACCATATCGGCACATTTTCCCAGGTTCGAAGCATAGCTCTCAGACATCTTTAGTTTTGTAACCCAATCACAAACCTGTCGTCTTTGTTCCAAAGTGAATGTGTAGTTGGCCTTGGGCTTGAACACCTTACCATTGTTAGCCGACTGCAAATGTAATTCAGGTCGCTTGCAATATTCTTATAAGTCCAGTCTAGCCTTTGGGTTATATTTTGTCTTATTCTTATCATCCATCATTGTGTTGAACAATTGTCAAAATAGTTCTTCTCAATATGCATGACATCAAGATTGTGTCGGAGAAGATTATCCTTCCAGTATGTAAACTCCCTAAATATGCTCTATTTTGTCCAGTTATGAGTAACACCATATCCAAGAAATCTAGAAGGTGAGGCCTTGGTAACTTTAGTGAAGTTCTGAACCCTCTCCCAAATTTCCTCACCGGAGGTGGCAAGTCATGTTCAACGGTATTCTTTTTGAATGCATTCGTCATCCTTCTGAACTCATGATCAACTGGCAAGACCTGACGATGACAATCAAACCATGACTGCTTTCGGCCATGTCTTACAGTGAATGCTTTACCATTTTCCATGCAGTAAGGACATGCTAACTTTCTAGTAGTCATCCACCCAGACAACATTCTATACGCAGGAAAATCATTAATGGCCCACATTAAGTTAGCACGCAAGTTAAAATTTTGCTTAGTTGATATGTCATATGTCTCAACTCCATCATACCGCAACTGTTTTAGCTCATCAATCAGAGTTACCAAATACAAATCAATCAAACTCTTTGGATTGCGGGGACCGAGAATAACACAGTTTAAGAAAATATATGGACTAGTCATACACATTTCAGGCGGAAGATTATACGACGTGATAAAGATTGGCCAGCATGAATATGGTGTTGTAGAAATAGAAAATGGCGTGCAACATCAGCACACAAACCCAACCGAACATTCTTTGGTTCACTAGCATAATCCGAATACGTTCTATCAAAATGCTTCCAAGCTTCCCCATATGAAGGATGACTGATAAGTGGGGATTTTGACTACTTATTAGCGCCTTTTAACTTTTGTTTTAGTCCAAAAGCGTTTAATTGTATTCCCAAAAACCGATAAAATGTGCTAAATTGCAGGAATATTAGAAGATGGACTCGAGATGAAATCCAACTCAGAAAGGAGTAATCTAAACTCAAGGCCATAAAAGCCACAGAAGCTCAGAAGTGCGGACTGTAGCTAGGGTCAAGCCAGTTCATGAATGGACTTCGATCATCGTCTCCCGTCTGCGCAAGATGGATTCCCGTTGAGTTCTTACGCTTTCATGTTGACAACTCACCTACGTGCTTATGACTTCGTTTCTCAGGAAATTCGCGCAGCGGAAGATCCTGAATTTGAGACTTTCTACACCAAAAATATTCTCTTAAACGAAGGTATTCGCGCTTGGATGACCGCAGAATATCATCTGCGACCGCAGATTATGAAGAAAAGGGAAGCAGATCTTTTAGCAAAGTGCGGTCCACACATGATGTGCAACCGCAGAAGATGGCTAGGAACAAAAATTCAGAGAATGTGCATTCCAAGTCTCTCAGAAGTGCGATCCGCACAGGAATTGTGCAGCTGCAGAAGAAGTGCTACGCGATCGCAGAAGAAGTACTACGCGGCTGCAGATGTAATTGTGCGAACCGCATAAGAGCAAGATGCAGCCGCAAGTGTAAAAGCGTGGACCGTGGAAGATCAAGTGCGGCCGCAAATGTAAAAGTACGGACCGCAGAAAGAATGCCATGCGACCGCAGATCAGCTGCGATGGGGTTTTTGCGGTCCGCACAATTTTCATTGCTGCCGCAGAATCAGTCTTAACTAAGGTACCCTCATCTCAATTTCAAAACAAGAACGATCTGAGTTCTAGGGTTAACAATTTTTTGCTCAAATTTGACATGGTGTTAACATTTAAGCATGATAATCAATTCACCCATTCCCCTTAGAGCAATTACTAGTTGACCCACTACAGATTTAACCCCACATGGTTGTAAAATTGAATAATGACAAATGCCCTAAAACTAACTAACAAATTGTAAATTAACTAAAGATTAAAAACATTCTACAAGTAATTGAGGCATACCAGATATGAAGTAGTGCAATGAGTGATCACAAATGTTGATTGTGTGTGACAGATGATTTAACAGACGATTTTAATATTTTAGATTTGTGAGTGCTCAGAGAGGGGAAAAAACGAAAAGTAGCCCTAAGTCTACTATTTATACTAGATGGTCTGACTAAGGGACAAGGGGATGAGTGCGGCCGCAGAATTCCTACTGCGGTCCACACTCTGTTACCTTGGGCTCAAAAGCCCTTGCTGATCTGCGGTTCGCAAAATTTGCAGTGCGACCGCAGATTTTTGTTACGGACCGCATATTTTGATGTGCAGCCGCACTTTAGCCATTTCTCTAACAAACCAACTTCAAAGAGTTTGCATTTTTCCCTTTCAATTTGTGCGGTCCGCACTATAATTGTGCGGCCGCAGTTCCCTTTTGCTGTAGCAATCACAATTGTGCAGTCCGCACAATGTATATGCGGTCTGCACTTCTTTCCATACTTAGCCAATTTTCTGGACACAGTTCCTATAAAGAACATTCATCCCTGCAACACACTTCAAATCCAGTTAGCACAAAATAATGCCTATCTACAAAAGAAGAAAAGAAAAGAAAAGAAAAAAAAACATGGGTTGCCTCCCAAGAAGCGCCTGATTTAACGTTGCGACACGACCCGAATTACCATCATTTGAAATGAATAACTGCGACCACATGGCCATTATCAACCTTTCCCAAATAATGCTTCACCCAGTGACCATTGACTCGGAATACCTCATCATTTTTGTTCTTCAAGTCCAAAGCACCAAAAGGTGTCACACCCACAATTTCAAAGGGACCACTCCACTTAGATTTCAGCTTTTCGGGAAACATCTTCAACCGTGAGCTGAACAACAAAACAAGATCGCCCACCTTAAACTACTTGTTCCGAATGTATTTGTCATGAAGGTACTTCATCTTTTCTTTGTACAAGGACGAACTTGCATATGCATGGTACCGGAACTCATCCAATTCATTCAAATGTGCAACCGCAGGTTAGCGGCTGCATCCCAATGAAGATTTAACTTCTTTAAAGCCCACATGGCTTTATGCTCAAGTTCTACCGGAAGATGAAAAGCTTTGCCAAACAACAACCGATATGGAGACATCCCCATAGGAGTTTAGAAAGCAGTCCGATAAGCCCATAGTACATTATCAAGCTTCTTTAACCAATCCGTCCGGTTAGCACTCACTGTTTTGGACAAGATACTCTGTATATCCTGGTTCGAAACTTCCACTTGACCGCTAGCTTGTGGATGATAAGGAGTCGTAACTTTATGAGTGACACCATACTTACCAAGCAAAGTGTCAAAAGCCTTGTTGCAAAAATGCGACCCCATCGCTTATGATAGCCCGCAGAGTACCAAATCTTGTGAAAATATTCTTTTTCAAGAACGCCACCACACTTCTCGCTTGATTGTTGGGTAGAGCAATGGCCTCAACCCATTTAGACACATAATCAACCGCGATCAAGATGTAGGTACTTTCCCAAGAACTCACAAAAGGATCTATGAAGTCAATACCCCACACATCAAAGATCTCAATCTCCAAAATGATAGTGAGAGGCATTTCATTCTTCTTCGAGATTCAACCGGCCCGTTGGCATTCATCACATTTTTTCACCATACCACTTGAATCTTTGTAAAGAGTGGGCCACTAGAAACCGCAACTTAGCACTTTGGCCGACGTTCTTGCTCCATTGTGGTGACCACCATAAGGCGAAGAATGGCAAGCCTCAAGAATAATATATTGCTCTTCGTCCGGTACACATCTTCTAATTACCCCATTCGTATAAATCCGAAAAAGGTATGGCTCGTCCCAATAATAATCTTGACAATCCCGTTTGAGCTTCTTCCTTTGATTTGAAGAGAAATCATCTGGGATGATTCGACACACAAGGTAGTTTGCTAGATCTTCGAATTATGGCACCTCCTTCATCGAAATAGCCAAGAGTTGCTCGTCGGGGAAGGAGTCATTGATTTCAAGGCCATCATGCGGCCTTCCCTCCTCCTCCAAACGAGAGAAGTGGTCCGCCACTTGATTTTCACTCCCTTTTCGATCTTGGATGTCAATATCAAACTCTTGCAACAATAGCACCCATCTCATCAACCGAGCTTTTTGTCACGACCCAAGCCGGAGGGCCGCGACTGGCACCCGGACCCTACTCGCCGAGTGCCGACGTGCCTTTCACCATATTTTCTTATTGTCTATAAGGCTGACGAGATCGGGATAAATAGCAAACAATAATCCTAATCAACTCAAACTTTCCGAAAATGACATGTACATACATATATAACATGGCCAACCAGCCGACGAGACTGTCATGCAAAACAACTATACAACAAAAGTAAACTTGCCGACAAGGCAATTTTAACTATACATAGGTCAACCCTTGTCTATGAGCCTCTACAAGAGTATAAGTGACGCAACCTTTGTCGGAATAGGGCCCCGACATACCCATAATGCCTATTACAAAATGCATACCAAGACCACGGCAAGTCCGGAGGAGGGATCTCGCCAATATCCGCTGAACTGGGCAGCCTACTATGGTGGGGAAGCCTCGTCTATATGTCTATCCGGACCTGCAGCATGACATGCAGCGTCCACAAATAAAAGGACGTCAGTACGAATAATGTACTGAGTATGTAAGATAGGAAGACATAATATAAGAACAGTAATATGCGTCAAGATAAGAAACATACAACCTGTACCATCTGAGTGCCTCTGAGGGCGACTAACCATGAAATGCCTAATGTGCATATGCATATAAATATATTCTTTAAAATCATCATATATATATATACGCCTCTGTGGGCCTCATCATCATCATATACATATGCCTCTGTGGGCCTCATCATCATCATACCCAACTGATCAGTGGTTGCACAATAGGTGCCGTACCCGGCTGACTATAGCGCGACTCGGTAGAGTAAAATAGCTATCGACTATAGCGCGACTAATAGAGTAAAACACATACATATGTATAGGTGCACAATAGGTGTCGTACCCGGCCGACTATAGCGCGGCTAGGTAGAGTAAAATAGATAATGCATGCTGGACTCAATAGGAATCACGCTTCCTGAACCTTTCAAAGTGACGTAAGGTCGAAGAATCAACACACATCAATCCTCCCATAAGAAGGGAAACAATATAAGCACTCCTAGCTTCTAAGAGTAGAGTATTTTTTTGGGGCCCGTTCGTTGCGTTATGTATAATCAGAGTCGTGCGAAAGAAAGAAAGGGACAGTCTTACATACCTTGTAACCTCTGCACCAATTTCAAGCTATGCAACTGTCATACTCCTTAGTCTACAATAAAAGAAACGATTCTATCGTTATCCTCTAAGCGTTATAGTTATTATTAACCACAACCCTAAATTTATATGGTGTTTCTCCACACCCTTCTTCCTCCAAAACTCCACAAAAATAGTAGTAAAACATGCAACCCAACAACACACCAAACAAACCATCCACTGCCAGTGAATAACTCGAACCCACGGCTTCCGATCACCGTCCCGTGAGTTCTTACATGCATAGAACGAATTATCAAGAATTCCCAGGAGAAAGAATGTATGAAAGATAGCAGTAACTTACCTTACTTGTTGGATAACTCAGCCTTCTTCCTTGGTTTTTCAACCTCTAGGTTTTACTCCCAATTAGGGCTTGAAAGAGAGGGGAAATCGGTTAGGGCCTTTCCTTAGTTCTTCAATCTCTAGATTTCTCTCCCCAATTAGAACTTGAAAGAGAGGGAAATTGATTAGGGCTTGTGTGGGATTTTTGGGAAGGGGTTGCAGGGGTTCTACTTGGTTTTTAAGGT
The DNA here is from genome assembly GCA_002018475.1 of Nicotiana obtusifolia. Classification (NCBI taxonomy): domain Eukaryota; kingdom Viridiplantae; phylum Streptophyta; class Magnoliopsida; order Solanales; family Solanaceae; genus Nicotiana; species Nicotiana obtusifolia. The sequence goes on along the minus strand of MCJB01041410.1, from coordinate 51,837 downwards.
TTTGAAATAAGGGTGAAATATCTGGGTTTATAATCCTTTTAAAGGTCCTCTCCTGACCGACTTCAGAACTTTTATTCTTGTCCTTTAATTTGGCAAGTAAGTGACGCATGTGCCTGATGCCTACCAGTATGCGACCGCATTTACGTCGCATAACCAACCTGCGGTTCGCATTTTGGACGTGATCCGTAGCCCAAAAATTTGTCTCATTCTGCGACATAGGAGGTCTGATTTGCGGCCCGCATTGTAGAAATGCGATCGCATATTAGACCGCATTTTTTACGTAGATTTTTGCCCAGAAATCTATTTCAGTCTGCGATACATTAAGTACGATATGCGGTTCGCATTTTAGAAATACGATCGCATTTATGACCGCATTTCTGGCATTGGTCTTTGTCTAGAAATCTGTCTTGGTCTGCGTTTTCAGTGTTAGATATGCGGTTCGCATGTGGGTTTTGCGGTAGCATACCCAGCTTTGCGACGCCTTTTGCTCTTTTCTTGACTTTTTGAACTCTTTTCTGGTTCTTAGGCCCTTATATGTAGACTATCTTACGGCGTAATCTAACGTACGCAATTATGGGTTGTAACACTCTCTCCCCCCCCCCCC
>MCJB01041410.1:34733-51213 GCA_002018475.1 Nicotiana obtusifolia | reverse complement strand
TCTCCCCCCCCTAAGAACATTCGTCCTCGAATGTAAAGGTTTATGGGGATTTTACTCATTGTGGATTCCGGCTGAGTTTCTCTCATAAATAGAGGACGAACTGGCGAGCAGTTAACTCAACGTATGGTCCTCATAGATTATGCAATTTTATGGACATGTACATTATCTGCGTATCACCAATTTGTATTAAGACAGAGTATTCTCAGGTTATTGCTTACCTCACAGAGCCGTTTTACCTTCCAACGCGTCCTGTGTCCCCTTTGCATCCTCATTATCTCCATTCTGGAACAGGTAAGGGTATTTAGACTTTATTTCCTCCTCTGCTTCCCATGTCATTTCTTCCGTATTCTTATTCCTCCACAATACTTTAACAGAAGCTACATCCTTTGTTCTTAGCTTGCGGACTTGTCGGTCCAATATCGCCACTGGTACTTCTTCGTATGATAGATCCTCTGTAACTTGTACATCTTTGATAGGGATGACTCGAGAAGGATCTCCGATACATTTCCTTAACATAGATACATACCGGATGGACAAGTTCTAATTCGGATGGCAATTCTAACTCATAAGCAACATGTCCAATCCGTCGAAGAATTTTATACGGACCGATATACCTTGGACTCAGCTTACCTTTCTTCCCAAAACGCATGACACCCTTCATGGGTGAGATCCTCAGGAACACCCAATCACCAACCTCAAACTCCAGATCACAACGTCGGGCATCGGAATAAGACTTTTGCCTACTTTTTTCCGTCTTCAATCGTCCCTGTATCACCTTCACCTTCTCAATGGCTTAGTGAATCAAATCTGGCCCATATAACTCTGTTTCACCGACTTCGAACCATCCAACTGGTGATCTACATCTCCTCCCGTATAGTGCCTCGTATGGGGCCCTCTTAATACCGGAATGGTAGCTGTTATTGTAGGCAAATTCTATGAGTGGAAGATGGTCATCCCAATTACCCTTAAAATCTAGGACACATGCTCGTAGCATATCTTCCAGTGTCTGAATGGTACGTTCAGCTTGTCCGTCAGTCTGCGGATGAAATGCCGTGCTGAGATTTACTTGTGTGCCCAAACCCTTCTGAAAGGACCTCCAAAAGTTCGCCGTAAATTGAGCTCCTCGGTCTGATATAATAGACACCGGCACACCATGAAGTCTAACAATCTCCTTAATATACAGCTTTGCATAGTTTTCAGCTGTGTAGGTTGTCTTAAATGGTAGAAAATAGGCATATTTTGTAAGCCGATCCACTATCACCCAGATGGAGTCGAACTTATGATAAGAGCGAGGTAACCCAACAATGAAGTCCATATTAATCACCTCCCATTTCCATATTGGAATCTCTATATTTTGGGATTTCTGATGTTCTATCTTTACTTGTTGACAATTGGGACACTGGGCTACAAATTCTGCAATAGACCTTTTCATGCTATCCCACCAATACTGCTCTTTGACATCATGATACATCTTTGTCGAACCGGGATGGATGGAATATCGGGATTGATGAATCTCATTCATAATCTTCTCTCGCAACCCTGCCACATTATGCACACATAATCGGCCCTGGTATCTTAGTATTCCATCCCCTCCGACCTCAAAAGCTGAAATTTTACCCTGCTGAATTCCCTCTCTCAATTGTACCAAGTTAGGATCTTTATATTGCCGTGCTTTTATCTCGGCTACGAGAGATGATTCTGATGTATTATGCACAGTAACACCTCCGTCCTCAGAGTCTAATAATCTGATTCTCATATTGGCCAGTTGATGAAGCTCTTTAGTCAATCCCCATTTACCCGCTTCAATGTGTACTAAGCTTCCCATTGACTTACGACTGAGAGCGTCTGCCACAACATTGGCTTTACCGGGATGATACAATATCTCGACGTCGTAGTCTTTCAGTAATTCGAGCCAACGTCACTGTCTCAAATTCAACTCCTTCTGATTGAAGTGTATTGTGAACTCTTGTGATCTGTGTAGATGTCAACGTGTACGCCGTATAAATAGTGCCGCCATATCTTCAAAGCATATATTACTGCAGCCAATTCCAAATCATGAGTTGGATAATTCTTTTCATGCTTCTTCAATTGTCTTGATGCGTAAGCAATCACCTTCCCATGCTGCATCAATACGCATCCCAAACCTATACCGGAGGCATCACAATATACCACATAACCTTCTGTGCCTTTAGGAAGAGTGAGCACTGGGGCGGATGTCAACGGTTCTTCAGCTCCTGAAAACTATGTTCACAAATGTTGGACCATTGGAATTTGGTAGCTTTCTGTGTTAACTTAGTAAATGGTACCGTTATAGAGGAAAACCCTTCTACAAACCACCTATAATATCCTGCTAGCCCCAAGAAGCTGCGGACTTCTGACGGTGTTGTAGGTCTCGGCCAATTCTTTACTGCATCGATCTTCTGGGTGTCGACACTAATACCTTCGTCAGATATCATATGGCTTAGAAATGCTACTAAGTTCAGCCAGAATTCACATTTGGAGAGCTTAGCATATAACTTATGATCCCGAAGCGTCTGTAATACTATCTGCAAGTGGGTCGCATGTTCTGGCTCCGAACGAGAATACACCAGAATGTCATCAATGAATACAATCATGAACACATCAAGATATGGCCTGAATACAGTATTCATGAGATCCATAAAAGCTTCTGGGGCATTTGTTAGCCCGAACGACATAACCAAGAACTCAAAATGCCCATATCTTGTCCGAAAGGCTGTTTTTGGAATATCTTTCTCCTTGACCCTCACCTGATAATACCCTGAGCGTAGGTCAATCTTGGAAAAATACTTGGCACCCTGGAGTTGGTCAAACAGGTCGTCAATCCTTGGAAGTGGATATTTTTTCTTGATAGTAACCTTATTCAATTGTCGATAATCGATACACATCCTCAACGACCCGTCTTTCTTCCGCACAAACAAGACTGGCGCACCCCAAGGTGAAGTGCTAGGCCTAATGAAGCCCTTATCCTGCAAGTCCTTCAACTGCACCTTCAACTCTCGCAACTCTGCCGGGGCCATTCTGTATGGAGGGATAGAGATCGGTTGAGTATCAGGCAGTACATCAATGCCAAACTCAATCTCCCTTTCAGGAGGAAGACCTGGGAGTTCATCTGGGAAAATATCCGGAAATTCATTGACCATAGGGATTGATTGTAGAGTAGGCGGCTCTCTGCATCCATAACACGAACGAGATGATAAATGTACCCCTTTGAGATCATCTTCCTTGCCTTAAGATAGGAAATAAACCTACCTTTCGGCGTAACAATATTCCCCTTCCATTCAATGATGGGTTCACTAGGAAATTGAAATCTAACCATCTTCGTACGACAATCAACATTTGCATAGCATGAGGCCAACCAGTCCATTCCCATTATCACGTCGAAATCAACCATTACTAACTCAAATAAATTCGCCGAGGTTTGACGACTACAAATCGTCACGGTGCAACCTCTATATACCCTCCTAACAACCACAAAATCTCCTATTGGAGTAGATACCGCAAATGGTTTACTTATTAATTCAGGTTCGATGCCAAACTTATCAGCCACAAGGGGTGTAACATATGATAATGTAGATCCCGGATCAATCAATGCATATACATCATAAGAAAACACATACAGCATACCCGTAACAACATCCGGAGATGACTCGACATCCTGCCGGCCTGCTAGAGCATTTATTCGATTTTGAGTACCACTCGAACTCGGCACTATACCTCTACTTCTACCACGACCTGCTGGCTGCTGAAAACCCTGTGCTAGAGGTCGAATTGATGAGGAAGAACCAGACACAGATCCAGTCGGCTGAGCCATACCACCACCTCCTCTGTTAGGAAAATCCCGCATCATATGGCTAGGCTGTCCACAAGAATAACATGCATCAGAACCTCGACGGCATAGTCCAAAATGGGCCTTGCCGCACTGATCACAACGTGGTGTTAGGGGGTCTCGTCTGACTAGTATCCCTGTGATGTTGCAAGCTTGATGCCCGCGAACTCTGACCTGGACCCGAATAGGTAAATCGATCATATCGAGGTCTCTGAAACTATGGAGTGGCACTAGCTACAGGTGGCGCCGAACTCCTCGAAGACTAGGGCCTGACACTACTTCTGAAGTCACCAAAATACCCCGCAAATATCGTCCTCTTATGCTGGCCCCTATCCTGCTCCCTGTCTGCCCTCTACTGGCGCTTTCGTTCCTCTAGGGTCTGGGCATAAGCCTGAATACGAGAAATATCCATGCCCTCTATCAAGGAGGCTGTCGTGCACTCATTTATCAGATGTGGTCCCAATCCGTTCACAAACAAATGAACCCTATCACTCATCTCGGCCACCATATGGGGAGCATACCTTGCTAAAGAATCAAACTGCATACTGTACTTTTGCACACTCATGTTACCTTCTCTAAGGTTCAAGAATTTATCAGCTCTAGCTCGTCGTACCTCAACTGGCAGGTAGTGACGAAGAAACGCCTCAGAAAATTCCTTCCACACAGGTGGGGAAGCATTCGGACCCCTTAATCTTTTCCAACTATCACACCAGAAGACTGCTAAATCCCGTAACCGATAAGAAGCCAACTCTACTGCCTCCGTATCACTAGCATGCATAACCCGCAGTGTGCGATGTATCTGATCTATAAAAGTCTGCGGGTCCTCCTTGGGGTCTGACCCGGTAAACACTGGAGGATCTAGATTAATAAAATCCCGAAATCTTGCACTAACCGGTCTATCAGCAGCACCGATATTCTGCCTCTGAGTCTGAGAAGCTACCAAGCTAGTCAACAACTGTACCGCAGTCTGCAAGTCCTGGTCTGTAGTACCAGATAGAGGAACTGGAGATGCTGAGTGGAATCTAATGTCCTCTAGGGAAGGCGGAGTAGATGAGGTCCGAGATGGCATCTCACTCTGAGGCTCACTTTGGCCTTCTCTAGCTTGGGGCACCTGAGTGGTACCCTCACCGCATCTGTACCAAGCCATCTACTAGTTGTTTGCTTCCTAGTCGAAGGCATAGCTGAAGGAAAACAAGGCAAATGTTAGAGACGAACACTTACGACTCAACTCTACGCACGATCTAGATTTAGGAAGAAGGTAACAACCCTAAATGTCAGGCAGCCTCCTGATTATAAATGTGGCGCGCTACACATCCATAATCAAGACTCTACTAGACACGGCTCGTTGACAATCCCTAGGACAGACCTGCTCTGATACCAAGTTTGTCACGACCCAAGCCGGAGGGCCGCGACTGGCACTCGAACCCTACTCGCCGAGTGTCGACGTGCCTTTCACCTTATTTTTCTTATTGTCTATAAGGCTGACGAGATTGGGATAAATAGCAAACAATAATCCTAATCAACTCAAACTTTCCGATAATGACATGTACATACATATATAACATGGCCAACCAGCCGACGAGACTATCATGCAAAACAACTATACAACAAAAGTAAACTTGCCGACAAGGCAATTTTAACTATACATAAGTCAACCCTTGTCTATGAGCCTCTACAAGAGCATAAGTGACGCAACCTGTGTCGGAACAGGGCCCCGACATACCCATAATGCCTATAACAAAATGCATACCAAGACCACAGCAAGTCCGGAGGAGGGATCTCGCCAATATCCGCTGAACTGGGAAGCCTACGATGGTGGGGAAGCCTCGTCTATATGTCTATCCGGACCTGCAGCATGACATGCAGCGTCCACAAATAAAAGGACGTCAGTACGAATAATGTACTGAGTATGTAAGACAGGAAGACATAATATAAGAACAGTAATATGCATCAAGATAAAAAACATACAACTTGTACCATCTGAGTGCCTCTGAGGGCGACTACCCATGAAATGCTTGATGAGCATATGCATATACATATATTCTTTTAAAATCATCATATATATATATATACACGCCTCTGTGGGATAATCATCATCATATACATACGCCTCTGTGGGCCTCATCATCATCATACCCAACTGATCAGTGGTTGCACAATAGGTGCCGTACCCGGCCGACTATAGCGTAGCTCAGTAGAGTAAAATAGCTGTCGACTATAGCGCGACTAATAGAGTAAAACATATACATATGTATAGGTGCACAATAGGTTCTGTACCCGGCCAACTATAGCACGGCTCGGTAGAGTAAAATAGATAATGCATGCTGGACTTATAGGAATCACGCTTCCTGAACCTTTCAAAGTGACGTAAGGTCGAAGAAACAACAAACATCAATCCTCCCATAAGAAGGGAAACAATATAAGGACACCTAGCTTCTAAGAGTAGAGTATTTTTTTTGGGGCTCGTTCGTTGCGTTATGTATAGTCAGAGTCGTGCAAAAGAAAGAAAGGGACAGTCTCACATACCTTGTACCCTCTGCACCAATTTCAAGCTATGCAACTGTCATACTCCTTAGTCTACAATAAAAGAAACGATTCTATCGTTATCCTCTAAGCGTTATAGTTATTATTAACCACAACCCTAAATTTATATGGTGTTTCTCCACACCCTTCTTCCTCCAAAACTCCACAAAAATAGTAGTAAAACATGCAACCCAACAGCACACCAAACAAACCATCCACTGCCAGTGAATAACTCGAACCCACGGCTTCCGATCACCGTCCCGTGAGTTCTTACATGCATAGAACGAATTATCAAGAATTCCCAGGAGAAAGAATGTATGAAAGATAGCAGTAACTTACCTTACTTGTTGGATAACTCAGCCTTCTTCCTTGGTTTTTCAACCTCTAGGTTTTACTCCCAATTAGGGCTTGAAAGAGAGGGGAAATCGGTTAGGGCCTTTCCTTAGTTCTTCAATCTCTAGATTTCTCTCCCCAATTAGAACTTGAAAGAGAGGGAAATTGATTAGGGCTTGTGTGGGATTTTTGGGAAGGGGTTGCAGGGGTTCTACTTGGTTTTTAAGGTTTTGAAATAAGGGTGAAATATCTGGGTTTATAATCCTTTTAAAGGTCCTCTCCTGACCGACTTTGGAACTTTTATTCTTGTCCTTTAATTTGGCAAGTAAGTGACGCATGTGCCTGACGCCTACCAGTCTGCGACCGCATTTACGTCGCATAACCAACCTGCGGTTCGCATTTTGGACGCGAACCGTAGCCCAGAAATCTATCTCATTCTGCGACATAGGAGGTCTGATTTGCGGTCCGCATTGTAGAAATGCGATCGCATATTAGACCGCATTATTGACGTAGATTTCTGCCCAGAAATCTGTTTCAGTCTGCGATACATTAAGTACGATATGCGGTTCGCATTTTAAAAATGCGACCGCATTTATGACCGCATTTCTGGCATTGGTCTTTGTCCAGAAATCTGTCTTGGTCTGCGTTTTCAGTGTTAGATATGCGGTTCGCATGTGGGTTTTGCGGTAGCATACCCAGCTTTGCGACGCCTTTTGCTCTTTTCTTGACTTTTTGAACTCTTTTCCGGTTCTTAGGCCCTTATATGTAGACTATCGTACGGCGTAATCTAACGTACGCAATTATGGGTTGTAACACTATTTATGACCGCATTTCTGGCATTGGTCTTTGTCCAGAAATCTGTCTTGGTCTGCGTTTTCAGTGTTAGATATGCGGTTCGCATGTGGGTTTTGCGGTGGCATACCCAGCTTTGCGACGCCTTTTGCTCTTTTCTTGACTTTTTGAACTCTTTTCCGGCTCTTAGGCCCATTATATGTAGACTATATTACGGCGTAATCTAACGTATGCAATTATGGGTTGTAACACTTTTGAATCTTTCTTGCTCATAAGATAGAGAAGTGCCACATGATCCGTATGAACAATAACCTTTGCACCCATCAAGTATGAGCGGAACTTCTCAATTGCAAACACAATGGCAAGGAGCTCTTTCTCTGTAACTGTGTAATTGACTTGGGCATCATTCATGGTCTTACTAGCATAGTAGACCGGATAAAAAACCTTGTTGATGCGTTGCCCCAAAACTGCTCCAATCGCTACATCACTAGCATCGCACATGAGCTCAAAAGGAACACTCCAATTAGGAGCGGTGATGATGGGAGTGGTTGTTAACTTGAACTTTAGCAATTCAAAGGCTCTCATGCAATCATCATTGAAGTGAAACTTAGCATCTTTCTCTAAGAGCTTGCACAATGGGTTCACCACTTTAGATTTTTATGAAGCGCCGATAGAACCCCGCGTGACCCAAGAAACTTTGCACGCCTTTCACCGAAGTTGGAGGTGGAAGTTTAGAAATCACCTATATCTTTGCTTTGTCGACCTCTATGCCATTCTTTGAAATCTTGTGGCCAAGGACAATGCCTTCCTCGACCATGAAATGGCATTTCTCCCAATTCAACACCAAGTTCGTTTTTTCACACCTTGCCAATACTCTATCCAAATTTGCCAAACAATCATCAAAGGAATCCCCGACTACCGAGAAGTCATCCATGAAGACTTCAAGGTAGTCCTTTACCATATCCATAAAGATCGCCATCATACACCTTTGAAAAGTCGCTGGTGCATTGCATATGCCAAATGGCATCCGCTTGAAAGAGAAAGTGCCATAGGGACATGTGAAAGTTGTTTTCTCTTGATCTTCTGGGGCAATAATAATTTGGATGTAGCCCAAATATCCATCTAGAAAGCAATAGAAAGCACGTCCGGCCAACCTATCAAGCAATTGGTCAAGAAAGGGAAGTGGAAAATTGTCTTTCCTTGTGACTTTGTTTAGTTTGTGATAGTCCATACGCACTCTCCACCTGGTCACCGTTCTTGTGGGAATCAACTCGTTCTTGTCACTGGTAACCACTGTAATGCCCCCCTTCTTTGGGACACATTGCACCGGAGAAGTCTACAAATTGTCAGAAATGGGGTAGACAACCCCGACATCTAACCGCTTGATGATCTTCTTTTTTACCACGTCTTGCATGGCTTCATTGAGTCTCCGTTGATGTTCAATGGATGGTTTGGAATCGTTCTCTAAGTTAATCTTGTGCATGCAAAATGCGGGGCTTATCCCCCGAATATCTGCCAAAGTCCACCCAATAGCTTTCTTCCTCTTGTGGAGCACCGCCAATGTAGAGTCAACCTGCACGTTAGTCAAACAAGACGAAAGAATAACCGGTAAAGTAGAACAAGGGCCAAGAAATTCATACCTAAGATGTAGAGGCAATGGCTTCAACTCCAAGGTAGGAGGTTCTTCAATTGAAGGCTTTGTAGGAGGAGTTTTCCTATTTTCAAGATCCAAAGAAAGTTTTCGGGATACATAGTTGTACGACTCCATTCCTTGCAAAGAATTCACACATTCCATGAAGCCATCCATCTCGTCATCATCAAAGTTGAGCAAGACAGCCTCCAATATATCACCCACATTAATCGTGGCACTTGTATCATCAACAATCACATCAGTCACCAAGTCCACAAAAGAACACACTTCATTATTATTCGGTTGCGGCATAGATTTGCACACGTGGAGCACCACATTTTCATCACCCACCCCGAAAGTGAGTTCTCCGGCTTCCACATCAACAAGAGCCTTCCCCGTAGCAAGGAAAGGTCTTCCAAGAATAGTCGGCACCTCAAGTCCACTTCACAATCAAGAATAACAAAATCCGCCTGGAGAATGAACTTATCAACACGAATCAATACATCTTCAATCACTCCCAACGATCCCTTCATTGTATGAACGACCATTTGTAATCTCATAGATGTAGGTCTTGGTTGCCCAATTTCCAAGGTCTTGAAAACTGAATAGGGCATCAAATTGACACTCGCCCCAAGATCACAAAGAGCTTTGGAAAACTCGACACTTCTAATGGTACAAGGGATTGTGAAAGCACCGGGATCTTCCAATTTAGGAGCCATCGAACGCACAATTGCACTCACTTGATGAGTGACTTTGATAGTTTCAACAAATCCTTCATAAACTTTGCATAACCGGGCATTTGCTCCAAGGCTTCAACTAATGGCATATTTATCGATAGACTCTTCATCATGTCAATGAACTTTTTTAATTTGTTCTCGCCATTTTTCTTGGAGAGCCTTTGAGGATATAGCTGAGGTGGCTTAAGCAATGGTGCCTTAGCCTTTTGCACTACCGATTCCGGTATGTCAATAACATGATCCCTAGACAGGTTCACTTCCTCTTGAGTCTCTTCCACAGTGTCATCAATATCAATCCGCACTTCATCATTTGCTTGCACCACACTGCTCGAGATCTCTTCTTCTTCTACCACTTGCTCATCATCCACAAGTTGCCATTGACTTGAGGTAGGTGCATTCCTACCTCTTCCACTTCTTGTATTAACGGCCATGGCATGCCCCGTGTTGTTTCCACACTTTGGGTTCACCACTGTATCACTTGGTAGTGCCCCCTTAGGACAAGAATTTAAAGCTTGAGAGATTTGCCCCATTTGCACTTCTAAGTTGCGGATCGATGTGTTGAGTGAGGCAAGTTGGGCATCAAAATCGGCATTCTTCTACACCATTTGCTTGAACATGTTCTCAATACGGCCCATTTCATTGTTGGAAGAACTAGGACCATGGGAAGGATAAGGAGGTGGGTTGCTAGGTTGTTGATACATCGGGGGCCTTTTAGAACCCGACCCCTGATTTCCTTGATTATTATTCCACCCGCCTTGATTGTTGCCTCCCCAATTTCCTTGGTTATTGTTGTTATGCCAATTCCTTTGGTTATTGCCTCCACTCCAATTGCCTTGATTGTTGTTGTTATTCCAATTTCTTTGATTGTTTCTACCACTCCAATTACCTTGATTGTGAGAATTCCAATTGCCTTGATTATTTTGAGGTCTCCATTGTTGTTGGCTAGGGCCTTGGAAGTTGTTTCTTTTCCCTTGAAAGTTGTTCACATATTGGACCTCTTCTTCTTGGTCATTGTAAGAGTCATCTTGATCAAATCCACTATCATCTTGCACAAAATTGTCCACTCTTTGTTGCACTTGTGGACTTCTTGTTCTTCGCTTGTTCACCATCGCACTTACTCCATCCATTGCATTAACTTGCCTCGGGTTTTGCATTTGGTGAAGTTGAGCCTTTGCAATTGGTTCATGGTGGTAGTCAACTCGGCTATGGCTTGTCCATGGTCATGCAACTCTTTGTGAAGAAGAATCACATTGGGATCACCTTGTGGAACATTAGCCTGAGATTACCACGCCGATGAAGTATCCGCCATCTCATCCAAGATATCACACGCATCAGCATAAGCATAGTCATGAAGTTCCCACCGGCAAGTTGCTTCACTACACATTGGTTGGTTGTATTGATCCCCCGATAGAAAGGTTGTCGAATCGTGTTCTCTGTCATATCGTTGTTGGGGCACTCTTTCACCATTGTTCTATACCTTTCCCATATCTCGTGTAGTGGGTCATTGGGCTCTTGCTTGAATGCTAGAATTTCATCACGAAGAATAGCCATGTGCCCAGGAGAGAAGTACTTAGAAATAAATTTCTCCGCTAATTCATTCCAAGTATGAATAAAATGATTTGGCAAACGTTCCAACCAATTTAAAGCTTTTCCTCGTATAGAGAAGGGAAAAAGTCTTAGCCTCAAAGCATCCTCGGAGACATTTATTTGTTTACTTCCCCAACACGTATCTACGAACTCCTTCAAGTGTTTGTATGCATTTTGACCCGGTGTACGGTGAAAAACCATTATTTCTCGAGCAAAGTGAGCATCACGTTGGTTATTTAAAAGTTTCCCGCCCTAATACGGGGAGGGACTATTGCACTTGCGTACCCTTCATTCGGCAACACCCGATGTGGATCCGCTCGTGGTGGAGGTGGGGGTGGAGCGGGCACATTGTCTTGAGGCACTCGGCCTCGTATATTGGCTTGAGGTTCAAGAGGGACCTCATCCATTTGATTATCCTCAACGTCCACATCCCCCAAAGCTATGTTTCCGAGCTCATTGTTTGCTATGATTGCACCTACAATACTCAACACATTAGTAACAAGGAAGGAAAAGAAGATATTCCCCAAAACACACCTAAATATATAGCTAACACCGTTTTTAGCTCCCGCCAACGGCGTCAAAAATTGGTCTCGTCCAATTTCACACCTCAAATCAAGGTTATGAAACGGTTGAATGCAATGATAGTACCTAACAAGAGTCGGGGTCGATTTCCTCAGGGAGCTATATATGGGAGTTAGGAGTATATATTGTAGTATGTGAATTTGACTATCTCAATTTATACTTCCACATATTTGGGTTGTTTCTAAGTCTAATTTAAAACTAAGAATGCAACTTGAGAAATAAAACTAAGAAATTATTTTTGTTGTTATTTTCAAGTTTTGTAAAAAGCCTAGGGCTATGACCATCGCCTAGGTGTTTGCCTAATGGAATATAAACCTTAATGCTTGTTTTATTAATCGGGGTGTATTATATATAGCAACACTCAATTACCCACTCAATACCTCTCGGTCAGAGAGTGATTTTGCCCAATTTACTTTTTTCGAGTCCTAATGCATATTGCACAAAACAGTTAATAAAAGCTCAAGTCGGGTTATTACTAATTTGAACCCTTTAATTGGGATTATCAATCTCTCGATTGACCCAATTCTTGTTAGCCAAGTTTTCCTAGATTAAGTCTCTCTTTCTCAAGTAGAGACCAAGTCAAATAGGCATAAACTAATGTTTGCAACCATTAATTCCACAAATTAAAGCATGAACAAGGCTAAATAAAAAACACCCAACCATAAACAAGCATTAAATTAAACACCCATAAGGTTTACACACTAGGATTGGGTCACAACCCTAGTGAAAAGCTAGCTACTCATGCTTGAAATTGAAGAAAAAGAAGAAGAAATGATAATTAAACTCATATTGCAAAATTAAAATGATAAAATCTATGTTAAAATAGCTCAAAATATGAAAAACTACTAAAAGAAGTAAAGAGAAACGGCTACTATAGTTGTTGATGTCAAAGTTGACCTAAAATTGTGAAACTCGTCTATTTATACAGGGCTGAAAATTTCAGAAAAAAATGCCCTTCGGGAGGTTCTGTGGCCGTATAAATTCTATGCGCGGTCCACAGATTTCTTCAACTTGTTAGGAACTGGAGGTCAAACACCCATAAGGTTTACACACTAGGGTTGGGTTAACAGAGAGTTGGCATTTTGTTAGTATCTGAGTTGTGGCCGCAATGAAAATTGTGTGGACCACACTCCAAATCTGCGGCTGCACTGACAATTGTGCGAACCTCTGCGGCCGCAATGAAAATTGCACGGTCCATAATGCGCAACCTGTGGCCGCACTAATTATTCTACGGATCGCACTCCCCTACCCTGCAAGTATGTTTTACACTAGGTTGTTCACTATTTCATTGGTGTGTTCTTGTATGTTTGTACTTGAATTACAACTGACACTTGCTTTTGCTTGGTACAAACAATGGTTAGATCACGAGGCAGAGGTGATACTTCAAAAGGGAGGGGTGAACCTTCTAGGGGCCGAGGCAAGAGTACTTTACCCCTCGCCCTCCAAAAGATAATCTCAAACAAGACTACAGCCGGTCAAGTGAGAAGTGCAAAGCCCTCCGAATCTAGTTCTTATGCTCCATCTCAGGAAGCATCGGAGGGCAACTCGGTTCAAAAGCTACCGGTTGTCAAATCAAAGCCATCAGGAAGGTATCAACTTCGGGACGAGCTTTCCACTTCGTATAACACCTCTGAGGGTTCGAAAAGTGCTAGTCAGGCTTCCGAGCCCTCCTCTACACTTGTCCCTGAGTCACCAGCGGCTACAGTTGATGATATTCCAGATGATGGCCGAGGGGGAGATACTACAGTTGCCGGCCTTGAGCGGTCGAAGAAGAAAAAGGTTTGGGAGGACCGGTTCGTCAGTCTGGCTGCCTTCACTAGCTTCCATGGGTGGTGGCCGGTGAGGTCGCTCACTCTTGAGCGACAGTTCCAACGAAAAGACCTTGAAAAGTACAATTCAGCAGTCTTGAGGCAGTTCCAAGAGCAGAAGGGGTAGAGTTGGTTCACCCAAAGCGTAGTGGACACAAAGGAGTATCTTGTCCGGGAGTTCTACGCTAATGTGGCACACATAAAGAAAGGGACAAAAGTGACCAAAGTGAGGAATATGAAGGTGCGGTTTGACCAGCACACATTGAACACCTACTTGGGGTTTGATGATGTTGATCCTGCACAGTATTTGGAGAAGCTGGCAATGGGAGATGCAGCTTGCCCATGGCTAGCTGAGATTCTTGCAGCTCGGGGGCCACCACCACCATGGATAACAGCAGGGGTTCCTATTCAACGGAACACCCTAAACTTTGAGGCAAAGGGATGACAGACCTTTGTCTGTAGCAGACTAGATCCGTGCCAGAATGAAACAAACCTTCCTATCCCGCGGGCAGTTCTAGTCGCCTCAATCATGGTCGGGAACCCGATCAATATGGGTGTCGTAATGTCTGCCATTATGTCTGTGGTTGCTAGGCAAGCTGATACCTCCTACACGTATCCCAACACCTTTACTAAGTACCCTACAGATGCACAAGTGGAGCCGAGAGATTTTGATATGAAGGTTCGGGCTAAGAAGCCCTTCTCGTGGTACTCTCTGATGGATGCACATAACCTTAAGAGAAAGGGTCAGCTGACTGCACCATAGGCCAATCTGATGAGCCATCGGTGGTAGCTACAGAGACAGCTGACATGCCGTCCACTTCAGTAGAGCCTTCAGCCAGTGCAGCACCTTCAGCCTCAGTGCCTTCTACCGCTCCTTTGAAGCCTGTGTTGATGCTCACTACTCCACTATCTGCGCTGCGAGTCTCCCAGACACTGGCGAGCCTCAACAACTGGATGCAGATAGCTACTGAAAAGCTGTCTGACATATCCAGTAATGTTGCAGCAGAGTCATCCATTCCGGCACCCCAGATTCCCCCCATAGTAGAAGAAACTTTAAAGAAGCTCTTGGAGAATCAGAACACAATTATGGCCACTCTAGTGCAGCATGGGTTAGTAATAAAAGAGCTGGGACAGGAAGTGAAGAAGATGCAGAAGTCCCAGGCCTCCATGAAGTCAGTGGACAAGCTCCAGAGACAGGTTACCAAGCTTGTAGCAGCCGGAGACATTCCATTGCTGCTGACACTGTCGAGGCAGTACGTCAGATGTTCACCAACCCAGCCACTCCCGGAGTTGAGGATGATGAGATCCAATTGGATGAGGCCGAGGTCGGTGCCACTGCTGGGGACACAGAGATGGCCACAGAGCCATAGGGAGTTTTCTTCACTCTGACCCTTCCTTTACTCTTATTTTGTTAAGCATTGGGGACAATGTTTATTTTTATTCGGGGGTGGATTTTATTTGATATATTTTAATGATTCTGAGACATTTGGCCTGTACTTAACTTTTAAATATTTTCTTCTTCTTTCTCATTATGTATATATTCTCTCTAATCTCTCATTATGTATATTCGTTACGCTTTGAATAGTTTTTGTTTTGTAGCTTCTTTTATGTTTGTTTTCGTATTAGTTAGTGTTTAACTAAGTAGCTTCTTTTTGAATTAGTAGCTTCTTTTTGATTTAATAGCTTCTTTCCATGTTTTAGTAGATAATAAGCCTTTGATTTTCTTAATGCCACAGTTCTTTCCAAAGGTAGTTTTAGTGTGAACCGGGTGACTCTTCCGAACGATGGATGACGTGATAACCTTCTTAAAGGATTGAGTCTGTTTTTGGTGTTTAGGTAAAAATAGTAGTAGTAATGAATAAAAAGACCTAATTGAGTCATGCTCGAAGAGTCAAACATGCTTCACTTGGTACCAACACACCTAACTACGCGCTTATGGTTAAAAACAAGGTTTTTGGAAAGAAATAGCTCTAGTTAGTGACCTTGAGACTCTTGTTAACTTAGGCTATCATTGAGTGGTTTAGTTGAAGCATAGTGATTTTCAATCTTGAATATGCTCGTTGTGGGCCCTCGACTCTATCCTCTTAACAATCTAGCTGCGTGAGAGGTGAGATGTTTTTGTTGCAAGTTCAAGTACCCGTGCGAATGGTGTAGAACTTTCCCGAATGTGTTTCAAGGCGAAATCTTAAGTTTTGCTTGGCTTGAAAACTGATTGTAGGATTTCATTGACCCGCTTGAAGTTTTTCATTGCCTACCAATGTTGTTATCCCTAGTCAACCCATTTGAGCCTCAAACCTTTCTCATTTGATAACCATGTTACAAGCCTTTACCGTTTTGTCGTGACCCTCTCTTGGCACCCAAGCTTTCCTTAACACTCTTGTGAAACAATTGGCTAAAAACGTAAGTTTGGGGGAGAGAGGAGGAACTTGAAAGAGGTATCAAGGCACAAAAACAGAAAAGAAATGAAGAGAAGGAAAGGCAAGAAAAGGAAAGAACAAAAAGAAAAATGCAAAAAGAAAGTGAATAAGTGGAGAGTTGACGGGATTCAAAGAAAAGTAATGATGCAAAGCGTGGAGAAATCAAAGAGGGAGAAAATGAATGTCATGATCAAGAAAGAGTGGTGCTAAGTCTCACTAATTCC
>MCJB01041410.1:5584-34681 GCA_002018475.1 Nicotiana obtusifolia | reverse complement strand
CCCCAAGGAAAAGAAAATGCCTCAAAGAATTGGCAAAGCATGAGCCGAGAACAGAAAATGGAGTGCTTAAGGAAAGATGAACCCGCTCTCTCATAGCATATCCAACCTTAGTCCAAAAGCCTTCATTGCATTCCGAAAAATCCCTACGTGATTTCAAGCCGAGTGAGTATACATTATTGGCGATCTACATGAGGGGCAAGCCTATGGTACTTAAAGGCGTACTTGCGATATTCTTTTGAGAGAGATGAGTGAACCTTTCGAAACTCTTTGGATTGAGTGCTAAAATTCTTAAGCGAGATAGGCAAACGGAGAGTAGAGGAGGCGGATTTTGGGATCCACAATCACCTACACGAAAGAGCGAGCTTTCTTGATGAGTAAAGTCAACTCTTGATGCTCAAGTGTCACATTAGACCTATTTGTGCATAAAAGTTTAACTTGTTGCCTTGTTGGTAATTCATAAGTGGTGTGGGTAATTGTTGGTACCAATTGATGTGTGAATGACTCACCTTTGATTAGCTGGAATGGCCCTTAACTTGTGGAGGTGGGAACTAAGTTTGGGAGAGTTGATAATTGGGGATTTTGACTACTTATTAGCACCTTTTACCTTTTGTTTTAGTCCAAAAGCGTCTAATTGTGTTCTCGAAAACTGATAAAATGTGCTAAATTGCAGGAATATTAGAAGATGGACTCCCAAGATGAAATCCAAATCAAAAAGGAGTAATCTAAACTCAAGGCCATAAAAGACACAGAAGCTCAGAAGTGCGGACCGTAGAATATCATCTGCGACCGCAGATGATGAAGAAAAGGGCAGCAGATCTTTGTGCAAAGTGCGGTCCGCACATGAATTGTACGGCCGCAGAAGATGGATAGGAACAAAAGTTCAGAGAATATGCATTCCAAGTCTCCCAGAAGCGCGGTGCGCATAGGAATTGTGCGGCCGCAGAATAAGTGCTAAGCGGCCGCAGATGTAATTGTGCGGACCGCAGAAGAGCAAGATGCGGCCGCAGGTGTAAAAGCACGGACCGCAGATGATCAAGTGCGGCTGCAGATGTAAAAGTGCGGACAGCAGAAAGAATGCCATGCGGCCGTAGATCAGAATTATGCAGCCGCAGACCTCCAGTTCCTGACAAGTTGAAGAAATCTGCGGACCACACATAGAATTATGCGGCCGCAGAACCTCTCGAAGGGCATTTTTGTCCAAAACTTTCAGCCCTCTATAAATAGATGAGTTTCACAATTTTAGGTCAACTTTTGACATCAGCAGCTACAGTAGTCATTTCTCTTTACTTCTTTTAGTAGTTTTTCATATTTTGAGCTATTTTAACATATATTTTATCATTTTAATCTTTCAATATGAGTTTAATTATCATTTCTTCTTCTTCTTCTTTTTTTCAATTTCAAGCATGAGTAGCTAGATTTTCACTAGGGTTGTGACCCAACCCTAATGTGTAAACCTTATGGGTGTTTCATTTAATATTTGTTTATGGTTCGGTGGTTATTATTTATCCTTGTTCATGCTTTAATTTATGGAATTAATGGTTGCAAACATTAGTTCATGCCCATTTGACTTGGTCTCTACTTGAGAAAGAGAGACTTAGTCTAGAAAAACTTGGCTAACAAGAAATTGGGTTAATCGAGAGATTGATAATCCCAATTAAAGGGTTCAACCTAGAGATAGTAATAACCCGACTTGAGCTTTTATCAATTGTTTTGTGCAATGCCCATTTGAACTTGAGAAAGCCAAATTGGGCAAAATCACTCTCTGACCGATAGGTATTGAGTGAATAATTGAGTGTTGATAGCTATAATACACCCCAATGAATAAAACAAGCATTAAGGTTCATATTTCATTAGGCAAACACCTAGGCGATGGTCATAGCCTTAGGCTTTTTACAAAACTTGAAAAAAAAAAATAATTTCTTAGTTTTATTTCTCAAGTTGCACTCTTAGTTTTAAATTAGACTTAGAAACAACCCAAATTTGTGGAAGTGTAAATTGAGATAGTCAAATTCACATACTACAATATATACTCCTAACTCCCTTATATAGCTCCCTGTGAAAATCGTCCCCGACTCTTTTTGGGTACTATCATTGCATTTGACCGTTTCATAACCTTGATTTGAGGTGTGAAATTGGACGAGACTAATGACACATAACACCAGACTGCCTTCAATTTTCATAGTGCCATCTCATATGAGGAGCGGAACTCATCGATGCGTACAACCTCTTTAATCTAGGAATAAGAGGTAAATAATGCATCGACTTCACAGCAACCTTCTTCCCGCTGAAAATCCGCTTAAAACGAGGTTTTTCACAAAATTTACAACTTTCTAATTCTGCATCACCCTTATAATGTAACATGCAACCATCTTCACAACAATTGATTCTCATAGATGAGATTCCTATGAAAGAATCCATTCCCTCTTGAGAAATATTGGTATATGATTTGATACTTAATAATCTAACCGCAACAGACAACTGAGAATGCATACTCCCTTCACTTAGTGGACAACTAGCGGCCTCTAACTATTCATAAAAATATTTTGCCTCTTCGTTAGGAGCTTGTTCAACACTTTCATAGGGTTCTCGAAATGCATCCCAAAAGCATCCGCAACCATTTCATGGTATCTAGGATGTTGAACGTTATTCCCCACCGACCTACTACTTTCACCAACAAATATGTTATAAAATGCACCATCACTACCATCAAGCTCTCTATGACTAGTCCACACAAAATAATTATCCATAAACCCTTTTTTATAAATATGAGTCTTAACATCCTCCGATCCAAAAAAAATACAAACACTTGCACTTCACACAAGGATACCTAATCATCCCTCCTATTTGAAATGGTTCAAGTGATATTGCATGCGTAATAAATTCATTAACCCCTTCTATAAACTCCTTGGTTAAAAACCAACGATTAGGATAACTCCTATTATATATCCAACTATGATATTTCATCTACACAGAGAACAAATAAATTGCATGTTATATTAAATGACTATTCAAATTAATTTATAGTTTAAGTTACATAATAAACTTTAGTTACAAAGTAGTTAATTTGAATAATTTGAGTGCAAATTAATTTTAAAGTTCTCATATATCCCTAGCATTAATCGTAACTAGACTAACTTATAAAGATTATAATTTGTTAAGGCATTCAATTAGACTAACTCATTCAATTAATATAGCATAACTAGTTAAGCCTAATTTTTTAAAAGTAATAAACACTAATAGAACAATATTATACCCTAAATTAATAAACCATAAATTTCTAAAAGCAATAAACACTAATAGAACAATAAATTAAACCCTAAAATAATAAATTATTTTTAAAAGCAATAAACAAAAATAGAACAATAATTAAATCCTAAATTAATAAATTATTTCTAAAATCAATAAACAAAAATAGAGCCCTAAATTTCTAAAAGCAATAAATAAAAATAGAACAATAAATTAAACCCTAAATTTTAAAGTAGCTTAAAAAAACTAGGTGACTAACCTTCACGTGGTAGGAATAGCGGCGGTTAAGCAGTGGTGAGAAGGAAGGCAGGTGGTGGAAGAAGCGGCGGTGATGAGGCAGTGGTGGAGGAGGGCGGCGGTGGTGAGGCAGTGGGATTAGGGATTGGGTGAAGAAGGTAATGGGGATGATTTTAGGGGAGATGAAAGAAGGATAGATTTTGGGTGGATTTGGGCGAAATCGCCTTGGGTTGCAGAGGGTGGAGGAGAGAATGAGAGATAGAGAAAATTGAGAAATGGGGAAGAAAGCCCGCTGGTGGGCTCTAATTTGTAGATTTTCGACCGACTTCGGTCGGAAACGTCGATACATTTAAGTGAAATATTGACCGTTTGACCATAAACTTACGACTGAATTCGGTTGGAAATATGATTTTTTTTTAAAAATTTTTTGTATTAAAAATAACTGATCGAAGTCGGTCGGTATTCAGTGAAATAGTCAAAATTAATTTTAATTAAGAACTATATAAATTAGTATTTAATATTTATTAGTTATCTACATATATGTAACACCCTTATAAATTATAATTTATATATATATATATATATATATATATATATATATATATATATATATATATATATATGTATGAAAGTATGTATGTATGTGAAATACACACACACACATAATTGTATCATAGCATGTTGGATATAACGACTATTTCAATTAAACTCGATCAATTATATTTATAATATTTATCATATGTGTGCTTTTGTATAAATTACACTTCATATCCGTATATGTATAGTAGATTATAATAGAGTGTATGATTTTATTTCATATATGATAATTTACACTTACATACATATGAGAAGGGTTGATGATTTATTCTCAATTGTTCATTACATCACCCGAATGCTTGATCGGTGAATAAATAAGAAAATAAATCTTGAAGTTAAGTGACTACATGCTCCGGTATAATAAGTGAGTAGATGCTCCAAGATGTGGACTATCGACATAGTCTTGAATGTGTTATTCTCGATTATCTTATTAGTACTTTACTCTGATACTTCATCAGTGGATCAGTTGGAAATTCAATTATGTTCGATTAAAACTTACTATAACACATTTAAAAATAAAGTATATAATTCTATAAGATGTAGTGCTATATTAATACTTAAGTTTTAGCAAAAACAACAAATGTGTGCTTATATTAATATAGCATTAATATATATATATATATATGTAAGTTGTAGCAACAACATACATATGTTGTTGTTGCTAAACCTTAAGTATTAATATAGCACTACTTCTTATAGAACTATATACTTTATTTTTAAATGTGTTATAGTAAGTTTTAATCAAATATAATTGAATTTTCAATTGATCCGGTGATAAAGTATCCGAGCAAAGTACTAATAAGGTGATCGAGAATAAAATATTCAAGATTATGTGTGCGTATGTGTGTGTGTGTGTGTGTGTATTGTCACGACCCAAAATCCAACTAATCGTGATGGCACCTAACTCAACCCGCTAGGTAAGCCAATTAGCAACAATCCAAATCAAATGAGATACTATGAGAGATAATGATAACATAACTGAACTTCTATACAAAGAATTCCCAAGGACTGGTAGTACAAATCATGAACTTCTAAGATTTAGAATTTACAAAGATGGAATGAAATAAATGCATCATCTGTTTGAAATATACACGAACAGATTAATAATTCTAAAGCTACCAAGAACAAGAGGCAGCTATGACCGGAACGCAGGTACATCTTCAATGCCAGCTCCCGCCATACACAGCAACATCAGCATCCAAATCTTCACGCAAGGTGCAGAAGTGTAGTATGAGTACAACCGACCCCATGTATTCAATAAGTAACAAACCTAACCTTAGGCTGAAAGCAGTGACGAGCTTGGACAAAGGTCAGAGTCCAACACCAACTGCCAGGAGCAACTCATAACAATATAACTAAAGCAGTACAAGTAATAACTCAAAGATATAATGCTTAGCTCGTTCACAGTTTTGGAAAAATAGGCATGCTTTTCAAGTATAACAGTAAAACCCAAATCTTTCACTTAAATCACCAAAATATGTGTAAATCTGAAAACTGTGATTTTTCCCAAAAACTTTCAAGAACAGGTAAGATGTTTCATTATCAGATGGCATGAGGAAAGTATATCTCTATGCCTACATGTCAATGAACATGTGAAGTCATGAATGACATAATACCGTGCATCATGAGGAAAATGCATCTCTATGCCTATATGTCAAGTATGCATGTCACAATGCAATGCAACACAATGATAAAACCATATACATACTCTCAGAGTATCAACTCACTCAGTCCTCCCAGTCACTCTGTCCTCCCAATCACTCGGCACTCGCTCTTGGCACTCGTA
The DNA here is from genome assembly GCA_002018475.1 of Nicotiana obtusifolia. Taxonomy (NCBI): domain Eukaryota; kingdom Viridiplantae; phylum Streptophyta; class Magnoliopsida; order Solanales; family Solanaceae; genus Nicotiana; species Nicotiana obtusifolia. Next base: position 28,815 of record MCJB01041410.1, on the reverse strand, counting down.
CTCAGTAGGTACCTGCGCTCACTGGAGGTGTGTATAGACTCCGGAGGGGCTCCTTCAGCCCAAACGCTATAACAAGCTAATCATGGCATAAATCAATAACATCTGTTGCGGCGTGCACCCCGCTCCTATCATAAATCAATAATACTTGTTGCGGCGTGCAGCCCGATCCCATCGATATCCTCACAATCATGTTGTAACACCCCGTAAGCCCGAACGGATCTCTGTGCAAACAGTTATATGCATTTTACTGAGCAATGCACAGTATGCGCGCCCGGATGGTCCCGTGCACGGTCGTGCACATGTGGAAGTGATACTGCCTTTCTGCACGTCAGGTGCGCGGTTGGGCCTTCAGGAGCACGGGTGCACACCCGGGGGGTCATTTTTAAAGCCCTACTTCATCCCCCACACCCCAAAACACAAAAACTTGCTCTAGAAAGGGAAGCTCTTAAGAACCTAACCTCCCCCAAGGTCCCTCCACCATCCAAGGTAAGTTCAAATGGTGATTCTAAGTTAATTTTAATTCTTCAATACCTTATTAACATGAATAAACCCTTCAAATCATTAGATATTGGATTGGGACATCATTGTTGAGAGAAGAAACCCTAGAACTCGAATTCAAAAGGATTGAACGTCAAAAAGGTAATGTCTTCACCCTATAATTGATTATACCATTGGATTAATGATTATAGACTCTGTGTTCATGAGATATGAGTTGATGGGTTTGATAGAAAAACATGAATAATTATATGTTTGGGTTATTAATTGTTGATTATTGGTTAAGGGTGTTGTTTATCTTATGGGTGAAGAAGAACAATATTGATTATAAGAAATCTGAGATGTTAGAATTTATCTAGGAGCAAAAGAATGGCTTGTTGGGTGTGGAAATACCATTAATGAGGGCTATGAAGCTTTATGCCCACCAAGTGTTTGATAAAATGTCTGAGTGACCAAAACTGAGTATTAATGCTAATATGGAATCCCTTTGACTTGTATTGACATAGATTAAAGTTGAAAGGGTTGGGGAATGTTTTATTACACTCAAGAGAAGGAAGTTAAGGTATGTGAGGCTAACTCTCTATGTTTGGGAATGTTAATGATTCTCCCTACACTACGTTTGTTTTACGTTTGCCTCAGAAGTATAGTTAAGTCTAGCTCCTTGAATAGTTACAGAACTTCTATTATCTAGCTTCATAACTCGTTCATGACTTCTATTCCGAATATCGTGAGCTCAGTGCGTAATCAATATATACTTGTGTTTGATACCCATAAGTCTTAGTCTAGATTACTCAGCATGTCATAAATAGTTGAAGTTTCAGTTTTCATAATCAGTTTATGAATACATGTTTCAGTCTAGCTCTATTCAGCATTCAAGTATCATGTAACCTAGTATGGTTCAGTATTTCAGTATCATGTATTTCAATATGATTCTCAGTTCTTGATTTTTAATCCCTGAATGTTGAACACCTGTATTTGGGCCTGAGGCCACAGTTTATGCTTTATGTATGATTGGGCCTGAGGCCGCAGTTAGTGCTATATGCATCTTTGGGCCTGAGGCCGTAGTTATGTATACGTATACTTGGGCCCGAGGCCGCAGTTTGTGCACACATATATTGGGCCTGAGGCCGCAGTTTAATATACAGATAAACATGTCGTTCATCATTCAGAAGAGGGAGTATTCATATCCTTACTTCCTTTGTTCTGTTCAGTTATCAGTTATCATTTCAGTTATCAGTTATCATTTCATTCATCAGTTAGCAGTTATCATTTTAGTTTCAGTTTCAACAGTTATCATTCCAGTTATCAATTATCAATTCTCAGTCATCATCTCAGTATCAGTTTCAGCATTTATAGTTCTTTCTATCAGTAGCTTTACATATCAGTGCAATTCAAATTTACTGACGTCCCTTTTGCCCGGGGCTTACATCTCACGATGCAGGTAATGATTTACAGGTTGGCGATTCAGAGTGCTAGGATTCTCGTACCAACTATTTGGTGAGCACCAGTTCTTTCAGGGCATTACCATTACTTTACAATCTTTCAGTATTTACAAACAGTCAGTGTTTTCAGCACTTCATTAGAGGCTTCATAGACTAAGTAACAGTTAGACAGCATCGCAGGCTTTTCAGGTTAAGCCATGTTGGCTACAAATATAATTCAGAATTATGTTAGTATTTTCGCATTTGATTTATATCATTCAGACTTTCAGTATATCAGAATGTATTAGTTTATCTTCCACATTCAATATGTTATGATATCACATGTTGATTCAGCCAGTTAGTTGGTTTGTTCGGTCACATGTAGTCAGGCACCGGGTGCCGTGTTATGTCTAGGCCCAAGAATCTTGGTATCAGAGCACTAGGTTCAAGAGTCCTAGGGAGTCTATGAAGCCGTGTCCAGTGGAGTTTCTTTTATATGTGTGTGCCGGCCACTCATATAAACGGTTAACTACCAAGACATTCAGGATTGTCTCATTTCTTTCTACTCTAGATCGTGCCATGAAGCTTAGAGCAATAGGTAACCTTCTCTTCCTATCGAATTCCAAACGTATTGGATGCCCAAGCAACGCGCAGGAAAAATCCAAGGTTCTAGAGAGGATGATTGCCCGTTAGGGTATATTTATAGAGTACGGATTGAATGAGACTTCTGAGGATTTAGGAAGTGGGATGTAATGGATAGTAGTACAGATTAGAGCATAGCCTTATCAGAAAATACAAAAGCAGTTATCATGTTTTATGGTTATCGGTTTACCTCAGTTACCAGTTATGCTGTCTTTCAGTTAGCAGGTTTATGGTTATTGTCACGATCCATTTTCTCCTATAGGCCGTGATGGCGCCCAACATTACCGCTAGGCAATCCAAATAGTGTATTAGACAGATTATTCCTCTTTTAATAATTTTTCGAGTAATAAGATTCCATTTAATAAGAAATTAAGGAGTGGAAAATTTAATAAATAAAGCATAGACAACTGAGTGGCAACGTAATGAAATAAATACTCCAAAATCACAAAGTCTACTAGTGTTTGTGCCAAGATCTGGTGTCACAAGTGTATAAGCAACTAGTAGAATATACAAAACTCCAACTACTACCCGAAATAAAGTAGACAGAATATAAATACAAAAGAGAGACTCTAGGGGCTGCAGAACGGCTCGGGAAGCAGCTCAACACTTGGCCTCGGGATATCTGGGACGTGCGCCGGTAGGACTGCCAAATGCACCTGTCTCAGATGCTGCACAGTCAGTGCAGAAGTGTAGTATGAATACATATACAATTTGTACCTAGTAAGTATCAAGTCTAACCTCGAAGAAGTGGTGACGAGTGGTCAATTTCAACACTTACTATGGGCTAACAATATGAATACATGAATTTCTAAATAAACATGGGTAGTGTAAATAATATTCATAACTCATTAACAAACAGGAACAAATAATTCTTTCACAATTTTAATAATGCCAAATAAATCACTTTCCTTACAAATCGTAACCTTACAGGCCGCAACATAATATAAGGTATAATTAGCCACCAAGTATTATTAAGCACGATTTATGCCGAGGTCGTACGGCCCGATCCAGAATAATGTGTACACTGCAGAGGATCGAGCGGCACGAACCATAGATGCATCTATCGACTGCCGAAGCGTTCGGTCCGCTTCACAAGAAAAGAGGATACGTTATAAGCATTTGACTTAACCGTTATTAAAGGCTAATAAACAATGTAACACAAATTCCATTAACGGTCTTTCACGATTTAATCGACAAGTTCTAATATAATTTAGGCACTTTAATTAACAAGTAAGGTGCAAACATTTCAGGTAATTCATGATTTGAGTCCTAAAACTACTCGGACATAAGCATAATTAGTAGCTACGCACGGACGCTCGTCACCGCGTGCGTACGTAACCCCCACAATTAGAAACAACAGTAATTTAAATCACCTATGGGGAGAATTCCCTCTTACAAACAAGAGACTTACATCGTCCCAAAGCTCACTTTCCGGCCCCAAATTCACTCCAAAGCCTCAACTCGGTGCCAAACAATCCGAAACTAGTCAAATGTGGTATAAGTCGATCAATATATGTTCGAAAGTTCATATTCTAACCATTAGAGTGATTTCCCAACATCAATTGAAGGATCCCTAAAATTCATCCCCAGACTCAAGTGCCAGGATTCCGGAAATTTTCGAAGAAAGTCATTACCCATAACCTTACGAACTCAAATATATAATTTTCACTCAATTCCATAACCATTTTCGTGGTTAAATCCTATTTTTATCAAAACCTAGGGTTATTCATCTAAACCCGTAATTTTTCACAAATTTCATGTTGAAATCTACCCATGATCTATGTATTAAACTCATATTGCATAGAAATTACTTACCTCAATTAGCTAGGTGAAAATCCCCCTCTTTGAAGCTCCAAAATCGCCTAAGTGTGCAACAAAATGAACCCAAAATAGCCTAAGTCCCGTTTTGAAAGGACCACTTTGCCTCCAGCGGTTCCGCACCTGCGGTCGCTGGGCCGCATCTGTGGCATCGCTTCTGAGGTCCAAGGTCGCTTCTGCGGAAGTGCTTAAGGCTGGCTGGTTTCGCTTCTGCAGGCGGGGTTCTGCTTCTACGGTCCCGCTCCTGCGCTTGTTTCCCCGCTTCTGCGGACCACTGGCCAATGCCCAAAGCCACTTCTGCGGCCACAAGCTCGCATCTGCGGGCTCGCTTCTGTGCCAACGCGTCGCACCTGTGACCCTATTCCGCTTCTGCAATAGTCTTCTTCGCACCTGCGTCTCCGCAGGTGCGGCCCCTCCGCCGATTCTACGATCATTCGGCAGCATGTGCTGTGATACTTCTGCGGTCCATTGCTCGCTTCTGCAAGCTCGCACCTGCGACTAGCCCTCCGCCGGTGCGATTACACTAGAAGACTTGTGTTTCAGCTGTCCTTCCAAGTCCAAATGAGTTCCGCGCCTCGTCCGATTGACACTCGAGGCCCCCGGGGCCCCAACTTACAACATACCAACGAGTTTGAAATCATAAAACAAACTCGCTCGGACCATCGAAACGCATAAAACAACATCAAAACTAAGGGTCACCCTCCAAACCAAATTGAATCAACTTATGAACTTCAAGTTCTTCCAACTTACTTCGAACGCGCCGAAACATACTTAAACTACTCGGAATGACACCAAATTTTGTGTGCAAGTCTCAAATCACCATACGGAACTATTCCCAGGCTCGGAATCCCAAACGAACCTCGATAACACCAAATCGTACTCCAAACCAAATTTAAAGGACATTAAAATCTTCAAATTGCCAACTATCAATGTTAAGCGCCGAAATGCTCCTGGATCATCCAAAACCGGATCCGAACATACGCCCAAGTCCAAAATCATACAAACCTGTTGGAACCGTCAAATCGCGATTCAAAAATCATTTACTCAAAACATTAACCAAAGTCAAACTTAGACATTTTTACCAACCTTAAGGAACCAAGTGTTCCGATTTCAACCCGAATCCTTCCAAATCCCGAACTAACCATCCCCGCAAGTCATAAAACAGTAAAAGCACATACGAGAAATCTTATTTAGGGGAACGGGGTTCAAGAAAGTAAAATAACCAGTCGGGTCGTTACATTCTCTACCTCTTCAACAAACGTATGTCCTCGAACGGGTCTAGAATCATACCTGGAGTGCTGAACAAGTGTGGATATCTGCTCCGCATGTCCTCCTCGGTCTCCCAAGTCGGCTCCTCGACTGGTTGGCCCCTCCACTAAACCTTTACTGCAGAAATCTTCTTGGACCTCAACTGGCGAACCTGTCTGTCAACAATAGCAACTAGCTCCTCCGTATAACCCAGGCTCTCATCTAACTGAATCGTGCTGAAATCTAACACATGTGACCTGTCAGCATGATACCTACGGAGCATAGACACGTGGAAAATCGGATGAACTCCTGATAGACTAGGAGGCAAAGCAAGCTCGTAAGCAATCTCCCCAACTCATCTCAACACCTCAAATGGGCCTATAAACCTTGGGCTCAACTTGCCCTTCTTTCCGAACCTCAGGATTCCATTCACCGGCGAGATTTTCAAGAGAACTTTCTCACCCACCATAAATGATAAATCACGTGACTTCTGATCCGTGTAACTCTTCTGTCTGGACTATGCTGTGTGAAGTCGTTCCTGAATCAACTTTACCTTTTTCAAGAAATCCTTCACCAAATCAGTACCATATAACTTAGCCTCGCCGAGCTCAAACCATCTGATGGGAGAACGACATCGCCGATCACATAAAGCCTCAAATGGAGCAATCACTGATAACTATTGTTGCAAGCAAACTCGGCCAAAGGCAAGAATCGATCCCACTGTCCTCTAAAGTCAATCACATATGCTCTGAGCATATCCTCCAAGATCTGAACTATCCGCTCCGACTGCCCTCGGTCTGCGAATGAAAGGCTGTGCTGGGCTCTACACGGGTCCCCAACTCGCTCTGTACTGCTCTCCAGAAATGTGAAGAAAATTGAGGGCCCCTATCTGATATGATGGAAACAGGCACACCATGCAACCGAACAATCTCCTGAATATATATCTGGGCCAACCTCTCTGAAGAATACGTGGTCATCCTGTCGTCAATAACCCAAACTGCGTCACACTTCCGCAAGGTCCGCGGAAACCCAACTACGAAGTCCATAGTAATGCGCTCCTATTTCCACTCAGGTATAGTTATCTGCTGGAGTAGGCCACCTGGTCTCTGATGCTCATAGTTAACCTGCTGGCAATTTAGACACCTCACAACATACTCAACTATGTCCATCTTCATCTGCCGCCACCAATAATGATGCATCAGGTCGCGATACATCTTCGTAGCACCTGGATGAATAGAATACCGAGAATTGTGTGCCTCCGATAGAATCCTCTCCCTCAACCCATCAACATTAGGAACACATAGACGACCCTAGAGTCACAAAACACCATCCTCACTGGTGGTAACCTCCTTGTAACCACCCTATAGTATCGTCTCTTTGAGAACCAACAATTGTGGATCATCAAACTGACGAGCCTTGATCTGCTCCAATAGTGAAGACTGGCAAACGACACATGCAAAAACTCGACTGGGCTCTGAAATATCCAACCTCACAAGTCTGTTGGCCAAGGACTGAATGTCCAAAGCCAATGGCCTCTCCTCTACTGAAATGAATGCCAAGCTATCCATACTCTCCGCTTTTCTGCTCAAGGCATCTGCAACTACATTCGCCTTGCCTGGATGATAAAAGATGGTGATATCATAGTCTTTTAGTAACTCAAGCCACCCGCGCTGCCTCAAATTGAGATCCCTCTGCTTGAACAAATGCTGCAAGCTGCGATGATCGGTGTAAACCTCACAAGACACCCCATAAAGATAATGCCTCCAGATCTTAAGAGCATGAACAATCACGGCCAACTCCAGATCGTGTACAGGGTAATTCTTCTCGTGGGGCTTCAATTGACGTAAAGCATATGCAATAACTCGCCCTCCTGCATCAATAAACAAACCAACCAACGCGTGAAGCGTCGAAATACACAATATGCATCCCTGAACCGGAAGGCAACACTAGAACTGATGCCGTAGTCAAAGCTGTCTTGAGCTTCTGAAAGCTCACCTCACAATCATCGGACCAACGGAACGGAGCACCCTTCTGGGTCAATCTAGTCAAAGGTGCTGCAATAGATGAGAAGCCCTCCACAAACCGGCAATAATGACCTGCTAACCCCAAGAAACTTCTGATCTCGGTCGCCGTAGTAGGACGAGGCCAACTCTGAACTGCCTCGATCTTCTTGGGATCTACCTTAATACCCTCACCCGATACAACATGCCCCAAGATTGTTATAGAATCTAGCCAAAACTCACACTTGGAGAACTTAGCAAATAGCTTATGTTCCCGCAGGGTCTAAAGTACCACTCTCAAGTGCTGCTCGTGCTCCTCCATGCTGCGCGAGTAGGTCAAGATGTCATCAATGAAGACAATAACAAATGATCAATATATGGCCTGAACACCCTGGTCATCAAGTCCATAAATGCCGCTAAAGCGTTAGTCAAGCTGAAAGACATCACTAGAAATTCATAATGGCCATATCTAGTCCGAAAAGCAGTCTTCGAAACATTCGAATCCCAAATCTTCAACTGATGGTACCCCGATCTCAAGTAGATCTTAGAGAACACCCTGGCACCCTGCAACTGGTCAAAAGAATCATCAATATGCAGCAACGGGTACTTGTTCTTAATGGTAACTTTGTTCAACTGGCAGTAATCAATGTACATCCGCATAGTCTCTTCTTTCTTTTTCACAAATAACATTGGCGCAACCCAAGGCGATACACTCGTCCTAATGAACCCCTTTGCTAGAAACTCTTCAAGCTGTTCCTTCAACTTTTTCGGATCCATGCGGTACGGTGGAATAGAGATAGGCTGGGTACCTGGTGCCAAATCAATTCAGAAATCGATATCACGATCTGGTGGCACGCTTTGAAGATCAGAAGGAAACACATCGGTGAACTCCCGGACTACGGGCACTGAATCAATCGCCGGAGTCTCTGTAGTAGTGTCCCGAACATAGGCTAGATAAGCCAAGCAACCCTTCTCGACCATGTGTCGAGCCTTTAGAAAAGAAATAACCCAACTAGGTGTACTGATAGACGAACTCTTCCACTCTAATATAGGCAACTCCAGCATCGCCAAGGTAAAAGTCTTGGCATGGCAATGAAGGATGGCCTAATATGGAGATAACCAATCCATACCCAGGATGACCTCAAAGTCGGTCATATCAAGCAATAGAAGATCCGCGCTAGTCTCATAACCACATAATGGAACAATGTAGGACCGATAGATCCAATCCACAATAACAGAATCGCCCACTGGTGTGGACACATAAACAGGAGTAACCAAGGACTCACGAGGAACACCCAAGTAATGAGCAAACAAAGATGAAGTATATGAATACGTAGACCCTGGATCAAATAGTACCGAAGCATCCCTACCGCAGACAAAAATGGTACCTGTAATCACAGCATCTGAGGCTATTGCATCTAGACGGGCTGGAAAGGCATCGAATCTGGCCGGAGCACCTCCTGGCTGGCCTCCACCTCTAGGACGACCCCTACCCACCTGCCCTCCGCCTCTGGGCGGTCCGACGGCTGGTGGGGCAGCTGGTGCGGGAATGATTGGTTGCTGACCCTGCTATACTGCCTTGCCCCGAAGCCTGGGGCAGAACCTGCGCACATGACTCAGATCTCCGCACTCGAAACAACTTCTCGGTACGGTGGACTATTGACCTGAAGTCTGACCCTGATGGCTTGAATACCCATTGGAGCAACCTTGGATAGTTGGTGGGCGATAAGAACTCTCTGGCATGGCACTGAAATAAGGTCGCACTAGAGCACCCTCGAGGAGGCAGCGGTGCTGGATATGTGGGCCTGCTAGATTGACCCCTCACGAACTGACCCCTTCCCCCAACCGGGGCACCACTAAACTCTCCAGAATACCGGAACCGCTTATCCCTCGCAGCCTGCTCCTGACCACGCTGACGTGCACCCTCGATACTCCGAGCTATCTCTACAACTAGCTCGTAAGAAGTCCTATCTCAACCTTTCGAGCCATAGTGGCCTGGCTAGCAGAGTGAAACCCTACAACAAACCTTCGCACTCTCTCTACATCGGTCAGAAGTATCATAAGTGCATGGCGAGATAACTCAGAGAATCTCACCTCATAGTCGGTCACTGACATCTGGCCCTGCTGGAGCTGCTCGAACTGAAATCGCAACTCTTCCCTCTGAGAGGGTGGGATATATCTATCCAAGAAGAGGCATGTAAACTAATCCCAAGTCATGGGAGGAGAACCTGCTGGTCTGCCAAGAAGATAGGACTGTCACCATCGACAGGCCCTGTCATCCAGCTGGAAAGTAGTAAAATCCACCCCCATGAGCTTCCAATATCCTCATGTTGTGCGGTAGGACAGCCAGATGCACCTGCCTCAGATCCTGCACGGTTAGTGCAGAAGTGTAGTGTGAGTACATATATAATATGTACCCAGTAAGTATAAAGTCTAACTTCGAAAAAGTAGTGACGAGGGGTCGACTTCAACACTTACTACGGGCTAACAATATGAACACATGAATTTCTAAATAAACAAGGGTAATGTAAATAATAATAATAACTCATTAACAAACAGGAACAAATAATTCTTTCACAATTTTAATATTTACAAATAAATCACTTTCCTTACAAATCGTAACCTTACAGGCCGCAACATTATATAAGGTATAATTAGGCACCAAGTAATATTAAGCACGATTTATGCCGAGGTCATACGGCCCGATCCAGAATAATGCGTACACTGCTGAAGGTCGAGCGGCACGAACCATAGATGCATCTATCTACTGCCGAGGCGTTCGGTCCGCTCCACAAGAAGAGAGGATATGTTATAAGCATTTGACTTAACCGTTATTAAAGGCTAATAAACAATGTAACACAAATTCCATTAACGGTCTTTCACGATTTAATCGACAAGTTCTAATATAATTTAGGCACTTTATTTAACAAGTAAGGTGCAAACATTTCAAGTAATTCATGATTTGGGTCTTAAAACTACCCGGACATAAGCATAATTAGTAGCTACTCATGGACTGTCGTCACCTCGTACGTACATAGCCCCCACAATTAGAAACAACAGTAATTTAAATCATCTATGAGGAGAATTCCCTCTTACAAACAAGAGACTTACCTCGTCCCAAAGCTCACTTTCCAGCCCCAAATTCACTCCAAAGCCTCAACTCGGTGCGGAACAATCCGAAACTAGTCAAATGTGGTATAAGCCGATCAATATATGTTCAAAAGTTTATATTCTAGCCATTGGAGTGATTTCCCAACATCAATTGAAGGATCCCTAAAAATCATCTCCGGTCTCACGTGCCCGTATTCCGAAAATTTTTGAAGAAAGTCATTACCCATAACCTCACTAACTCAAATATATAATTTTCACTCAATTCTATAACCATTTTCGTGGTTAAATCCCATTTTTATCAAAACCTAGGGTTATTCATATAAACCCATAATTTTTCACAAATTTCATGTTACAATCTACCCATGATGTATGTATTAAACTCATATTGCATAGACATTACTTACCTCAATTAGCTAGGTGGAAATCCCGCTCTTTGAAGCTCAAAAATCACCCAAATGTGCAATAAAACCTCTTTGAAGCTCAAAAAAATCGCCCAAATGTGCAATAAAACCTCTTTGAAGCTCAAAAATCGCCCAAATGTGCAATAAAACCTCTTTGAAGCTCAAAAATCGCCCAAATGTGCAATAAAATGAACCCAAAATAGCCTAAGTCCCGTTTTAAAAGGACCACTCTATCTCCAGCGATTCCATACCTGCGGTTGCTGGGCCGCATTTGCGGCATCGCTTCTGCGGTCCAAGGTCCGCTTCTGCGGAAGTGCCCGCTGGCTGGTTTTGCTTCTGCGGGCAGGACTCTGCTTCTGCAGTCCTGCTCCTCCGCTTGTTTCCCCGCTTCTGCGGACCACTGGCCAATGCCCAAAGCCGCTTCTGCGTCCACAAGCTCACATTTGCGAGCTAGCTTCTGCGGCGAGCGCGTCGCACCTGCGACCCTATTCCGCTTCTGCGATAGTTTTCTTCGCACCTGCGCCTCCGCAGGTGCGGTCCCTCCGCCGCTTCTACGATCACTGGGCAGCGTATGCTGCGACGCTTCTATGGTCCATTGCTCGCTTCTGCGAGCTCGCACCTGCGGCTAGCCCTCTACAGGTGCAATTACACCAGAGCCTGGTGCTTGAGCTGTCCTTCCAAGTCCAAATGAGTTCCGCGCCTCATCCGATTCACACCCGAGGCCCCCCAAGTCCCTGTCGAAACATACCAACGAGTTTGAAATTATAAAACGAACTCGCTCGAACGATCGAAACTCATAAAACAACATCAAAACTAAGGATCACCCTCCAAACCAAATTGAATCAACTTATGAACTTCGAGTTCTTCCAACTTACTTCGAACGCGCCGAAACATACTTAAACTACTCGGAATGACACCAAATTTTGCATGCAAGTATCAATCACCATACGGAACTATTCCCAGGCTCGGAATCCCAAACGGACCTCGACAACACCAAATCATACTCCAAACCAAATTTAAAGGACTTTAAAACCTTCAGATTGCCAACTATCAATATTAAGCGCCGAAACGCTTCCGGTTCATCTAGAACCGGATCCGAACATACGTCCAAGTCCAAAATCATTATACGAACCTGTTGGAATCGTCAAATCCCAATTCCGAAATCGTTTACTCAAAACGTTGACCAAAGTCAAAATTAGCCATTTTTACCAACCTTAAGGAACCAAGTGTTCCGATTTCAACCCGAACTCTTCCAAATCCCGAACTAATCATTCCCACAAGTCATAAGATAGTAAAAGCACATACGAGGAGTATTGGGTAATGGGGTTCTAGAAAGCAAAATAACTGGTCGGGTCGTTACAGTTATTCAGTATGCCAGTATTCAGTTACTTAGTTGGCAGATCTCCAATTTTTTGTGTATCCAATTTCTGGTGACTTACGAGTATATAATGATGCATATGGGTGCTAAAATATAATGTAAGTAACAGTGGTTATAGCAAAAATTTTGCATGTTATAGGTCCGGATTAAGACTCAAGACTCGCTGGATGGTGCAGGAAGTGATTTATCAGAGATGTATTTTTCGTACGACTCATGTATATGACTAAGAAGACATGATGTACGAAATGAGAACCAAGAGCAGCCGATATTGAATTTCAGGCAATGATTTTAAGTTGTTCGGATCTGTTCATATTAGAACTAGAAAGTACCACGTTAGTAAGTTACTATAAGAAGCAGTTGTTACTGTGAGATAAATGATATGACAGTTCCCCCTTAGGTTATGTGACTAAGTGTTTACCCCAGATGTTTAGAGTCTAATATGATTTTGAAGTGTATACAAATTTTGGGGGTTAGATATTCCAATTTCGTTTAAGATAGATAAACTTTCCCTAAGTGTGATCCATGTACACAGTTCAAAAGAAAAGATAGCATGCGACCGTAGAATAGGTATGGATGGTGGGGAAGTTAGAAATAACCTTATGCTTCACTTTAGTTATTCAAAGCAGAACAAGAAAACATGATGCTAGCAGGTGGTTAGTAAAGGAATAGCAAGTAAGTTTTGAGTAGATACAGTGAATTTAAAATTTCAGCAGAGATAGTAGAGATACAATTTGATTTACTTAGCCAGGTTAACTATAATGAGTGGATGACAGTTTGAAATACCGAACGTGTGTTAGAACCCAAAGAGTTTAAGTTAAACCCGAAGTACAGTGATGGCGGGGAAAAAATTCAACTAGGCAATAAGAGAGCCAACTACAGAAGAATAGCCTTTACGAGTTATCGAAAAGAGGTTTCCCCAAGATTGACAGAGTGAGCAGAGTTAAATCATTAAGATTGTATATGATAGTTGTGAATACATTAGCTTTCTGTTTATGTAAGTAATCTAGTTGTTCCTAGTAAGGAAGCTTGCTCATAAGTAAGTCGGAAGATGAGTCTTCATTGACTTCAAGTGCAATGAATGGCAGAAGATAAGAAAAGTTATTAGGATCCTAAAAAAAGAGAAGGATCTGCAAGTACAAGACCTTAACCTTTGTTCTAAGGGAGAGATGTGAAAATCGTCAGTAAGTTTGATTGGAGATTTGAAACCCGCATAGTTAGCATGAGATATGAAAATTATGAAATCATGCCAGTTAGGTACCATGAGGGTGCCATTGCTCGAGACTCTAATCTTCGGAGTATTGGTCAAAGACTTAGGTCACAACAATGCTGTAAATGATTTCAGGATGTACCTTAAAAAGATAATCAATTATGGAAAGTATAGCTCATGATTGAGGCAGACAAGAGAACTATAGTGAGAGAAGTTCACCACTTAACTAAGCTAGGAGTTCAACTTTCGGACTCCGAAGATTGTAGAGTTGTTGTCTAGAACAAGACTTGTTCCTCCTTAGTAACCGAAGTGAAGGAGAAACAGTTTGATGATCCCTACTTGTTGCAGGTGAAAGATATGATTCACAAGCATAAGATAATGGCTTTTGTACAAGGGGGAGCTGGTACATTGAGGTACCAAGATGGACTGTATATTCCAGACATAGATAGGCTCAGAGCGGGATTATGTCTAAAGCCCAGAATTTTGGTTATTCTATTTACTCAGGTTCCATAAAGATGTATCATGGTCTTAAGGAGATTTATTAGTGGAACGACATTAAAAAAAAAAAAGAACGTCCAGACTTTGTGGCCAAGTGTCCGAATTATCAGCAATTGAAAGTTGACCAGCAGAAAGTCTAAGTGTTTTACCATAGAATACACATATTCTTGAGTGGAGATGCTAAATATGGAATTTATAACAGGATTATCTCACTCCTTTCAAAAGCATGATGTGATTGGGTGATTGTAGATCGACTTACCAAGTCAGCGCACTTCTTGCCATTAAAGACCACAGATTCAGCAGAAGATTATGCCAAGTTGTACATTCAGGAAATCATCTGATTGCATGGTACTCCGTTGTCCATCATTTCGGACCGTGGTGCTCAGTTTACATCGAACTTTTAGAAGTCCTTTCAGAAAGAATTAGGCATAAGTTTTTCATCTTAGAAAGATGGACAGGCAAAGCGCATTTTTCAGACACTTAAGGATATGTACTTGATGTTAAAGGTAATTGGGATGATCACATACCATTCATTGAGTTTGCTCATAATAACATCTACTATTCTAGTATCAAGATGGCACTGTGCGAGACTCTGTATGGGCGAAGGTGTAGATAGCCAATTGGTTGAAACAGAGTTGTTGGGACCAAATTTGGTCTATCAGGCTATGAAGAAAGTCAATTTGATTCAAGAGCGTCCGCAAACGGCTCATTGTAGCCAAAAGTCTTATTCGGACGGGCGGCATAGAGACCTAGAGTTTCAAGTTGATGATTGGGTGTTTCTGAAATTTTCGCCTATGTAAGGTGTAATAACATTTGCGAAGGAAGGAAAGCTCAGTCCCAGATACATCGGGCCGTATAGGATCCTACGAAGGGTAAGCCAATTAGCTTATGAGTTAGAGTCGCCACCAGAATTTACGCCCGTACAACCAATATTTCATGTGTCATGTTATGACATTCAAGTTTTCAGTACTCAAATACTCATGTCAATTCAGTACTCATTTGCTCATATCAATTCAATACTCAGATACTCATGTCAGTCCAGTACTCATATATTTATGCCAGCTTAGTACTCAGATATTGATGTCAGTTCAATACTCAAATATTCGTGCTAGTTCAATATTCATATATCCATGTTAGTTCAGTATTCACGTATCCATGGCAGACCAGTATTCAGTCAATGCAGTAGTCATTCAATTCAGTAATCATGTATTCGTTCAGTTTAGTATGCGAGTGTTCATGAAAGTTCAGTATTCGCATGTCTCCATGAGACCCGTTTAAGGTCTAGAGTTAGTCATAGTTACAGCCAGGACAATCATTCGAGGATGAATGATCCCAAGGAGGAGATAATGTAACACCCCGCATATTCAGACTAGGTGTGGATATGTCAAATGGGTATTAATTTGATATTTTAGTCATATGAAGTCCTAGAGGGATGAGTATGGGTTAAAATAGTTGTTTTGGAATCAAGACGGAGAGTGAGGTGCATAAGATTCGATAAAATCGATTAAGTTTACAAAAGGTCTGTCTTGCAGCAGGATATAGTTAAAATGTGTAAGGAATTTGGGAAAACTCAAAACACGAAAGTTGTATCCCTTTAAAATATCTTTCCAACGATATATTGTGGATCCCGTATGGATCTCTGTGCAAACTGTTATGTACGTTTTACTAAGCAATGCGCAGTATGCGCGCCAGGTGTGCGCCCTGATGGTCCCGTCCACGGCCGCACACTTGTGGCAGTGCTACTGACTTTCTGCGCATTAGGTGCGCAGGAGCGCACCCGGGAGGTCATTTTTAAAGCCCTACTTCATCCCCCACACCCTAAAACACAAAAACTTGCTCTAAAAAGGGAAGCTCTCAAGAACCTAACCTCCCCCAAGGTCCCTCCACCATCCAAGGTAAGTTCTAATGGAGATTATAAGTTAATTTCAATTCTTAAACACCTTATTAACATGTATAAACCCTTCAAATCATTAGATATTGGATTGGGACATCATTGTTGAGAGAAGAAACCCTAGAACTCGAATTCAAGAGGATTGAACTTCAAAAAGGTAATGTCTTCACCCTCTAATTGATTATACCATTGGATTAATGATTATAGATTCTATGTTCATGAAATATGAGTTGATGGGTTTGATAGAAAAACATGAACAATTATATGTTTGGGTTATTGATTGTTGATTATTGGTTAAGGGTATTGTTTATCTTATGGGTGAAGAAGAACAATATTGATTATAAGAAATCTGAGATGTTAGAATTTATCTAGGAGCAAGAGAATGGCTTGTTGGGTGTAGAAATACCATTAATGGGGGCTATGAAGCTTTATGCCCACCAAGTGTTTGATAAAATGTCTAAGTGACCAAAACTGAGTATTAATGCTAATATGGAATCCCTTTAACTTGTATTGACATAGATTAAAGTTGAAAGGGTTGGGGAATGTTTTATTACACTCAAGAGAAGGAAGTTAAGGCATGTGAGGCTAAATCTCTATGTTTGGGAATGTTAATGATTCTCCCTACACTACGTTTCTTTTACGACATTACTAATTGCCTCAGAAGTATAGTTAAGTCTAGCTCCTTGAATAGTTACAAAAGTTCTATTATCTAGCTTCATAACTCGTTCATGACTTCTATTCCAAACGTTGTGAGCTCAGTGCGTAATCAATATAGACTTGTGTTTGATGCCTATGAGTCTTAGTCTAGATTACTCAGCATGTCATAAACAGTTGTAGTTTAAGTTTTCATAATCAGTTCATGAATACATGTCTCAGTCTAGATCTATTCAGCATTCAAGTATCATGTAACACAGTATGGTTCAGTATTCAGTATCATGTATCTTAATATGATTCTCAGTTCTTGATTTTTAATCCCTGAATGTTGAACACCTGTATTTGGGCCCGAGGCCGCAGTTTATGCTTTATGCATGTTTGGGCCTGAGGCCGCACTTAATGCATTATGCATATTTGGGCCTAAGGCTGCAGTTATCTATACATATACTTAGGCCCGAGGCTGCAGTTTGTGTACAGATATATTGGGCCTAAGGCCGCAGTTTATTATACAGATAAACATGTTGTTCATCATAGAAGAGGGAGTATTCATATCCTTACTTTCTTTGTTCAATTCAGTTATCAATTATCATTTCAGTTATCAGTTAACAGTTATCATTTCAGTTTCAGTTTCAACAGTTATCATTCCCGTTATCAATTATCAATTCTCAGTCATCATCTCAGTATCAGTTTCAGCATTTATAGTTCTTTCTTTCAGTTGCTTTACATATCAGTGTAATTCAAATTTACTGACGTCCCTTTTGCCCGGGGCCTGCATCTCACGATGCAGGTAATGATTTACGGGTTGATGATTCAGAGTGTTAGGATTCTCGTACCAGCTATTTGGTGAGCACTAGTTCTTTCGGGGCATTACCATTACTTTACAATCTTTCAGTATTTACAGACAGTCAGTATTTTCAGTACTTCATTAGAGGCTTCATAGACTAGAGTAACAGTTAGACAGAATCGCAGGCTTTTCAGGTTAAGCCATGTTGGCTACAAATATGTTTCAGAATTATGTTAGTAGTTCCGCACTTGCTTTATATCATTCAGACTTTCAGTATATCAGCATGTATTAGTTTATCTTCCACATTCAGTATGTTATGATATCACATGTTGATTCAGCCAGCTAGTTGGTTCACTCGGTCACATGTAGTCAGGCACCGGGTGCCGTGTTACGTCCAGGCCCAGGTTCGGGGCGTGACACAGGCCCTTAGACTCGCTCAGTCATCAATCTCTCCAGTCTTTTAGGCTCACAATGTCATAAAATCAGCCCAACAATATGTATCAATAAATGGTAACAGAGGCTTAGATATGATATGCATATGAATGCGTATAACTGAGTATGTAATTACGATGTAAGTAGATAACTCAAAAATCAGAAATGACCTCAGTGGGTCCCAACAGGATAAGCATGTAGCCTAGACATAGTTTCCAACATGGATCACAACTCAAGTGCTCTAACACATAGAGTACAATAAAAATATTCAGATAAGATAGCTACATAGTTCCATGGAATCGACCAAATCACAGTTACTACGGTGCATGCCCACACGCCCGTCAACTAGCATGCGCGTCACCTCAACATCAATCACATAACATGTAATTCGAGGTTTCATACCCTTAGCATCAAGTTTAGAAGTGTTACTTACCTCGAACAAGCCAAGTCCAATACCGAGCAAGCCAAATGATGCTCTAAAAATGCCACGTCATGCGTACCGACCTCCGAACGGCTCGAAACTAGCCAAAAGTAAATCAAATACATCAAATAAGGCCCAAGGAAACAATTCCAAATGATAAAGGTCGAATCTTTAATCAAAATCCCAAAGTCAACCAAAAGGTCAAACCCAGGCCCGCACCTCGGAACCCGACAAAACTCATAAAATATGACAACCCATTCAATTACGAGTTCAACCGTACTAGTTTCACCCAAATTCGACTCCGAATCGATGTTCAAAACTCAAAATTCACTCTATGAAACTTTGGACAAAACCCCCTAATTTTCTCTTTAAAATTCACAATCCAATTACCAAAAACGAAGATAGATTCAGTAAATATAACCAAAATTGAGTAGAGAACACTTACCCCAATCCATATGGTGAAAATCGCCTAAAGAATTGCCCAAATGAGGTCCCCAACTCAAAATATGATCAAATGAACAAACCCTCGATATTAAATATTTTTGTCCAGTAGTTCTGCCTCGTTTTATGTGTCAAATGATCCCAAAACTAGCTTTTGATGCCTCCAATGGATTTCTTGTGAAATTTCAGACAAGTTAGGCTTTTGAATCACTCCATTTGACCTTATAATGAAGGAGATATGTTGGTTTCAATATTTGAAAACAGTGCAGATTTTTAAATACGAAGTCAGTGGCAATTTCGTAATTAATTTGGAAAAAATCTAGCAACCCAATTCTAGTAAAATGACCATAAATTCCTCATACGATGTGGAAACTTGATGATTCCAGTTTTTATGGTTCCAAAATTATGATACGAATCTAATGCTTAAATCAAAACAAAAATTGGAGCTCATTTGTTTAATGTGGTACAATTTATGCTTGAAGAAACGACGTCGTAACATAAAAAACGAGCGCAGCACAACCCAAACCTATATGAAACTCACCCGAGCCCCTCGGGACCCTGTTCGAACATACCAACAAGTCTCATAACATAACACGGAATTACTCGAGGCCTCAAATCACGCATAACAACATCGAAACGAAGAATCGCACCTCAAATCAAACTTAATGAACTTTTGAACTTTCAACTTCCAAAACCCGCGGCGAAACATATCAAATCAACCCGGAATCAAATCAAATTTTGTACACAAGTCCAAAATGACATAATGAAGCTATTCCAATTCCCGGAACCACAATCTGAATCTGATACCATCAAAGTCAACTCTCGGTAGTGTCGAATCCTTCTAGAAATATCCAAATGCCAATCCAGGCGTACGCCCAAGTCCAAAATCATCATCCGGACCTAACGGAACCATCAAAACTCCGTTCCGGGGTTAAATACACAAAAGTCAAACTTGATCATCTCTTCCAACTTAAAGCTTCAACTATGAAATTCATTCTTCCAAATCGGTTCTGAATAACCTGAAAACCAACACCGACAATTCACATAAGTCATAAACATCATACGGAGCTACCCATGCCCTCAAACTACCGAACGAAGTGCAAATACTCAAAGCGACCGGTCGGGTCATTACATATATATGTGTGTGTATTGTTAAATATATGTAGATATTGTAAATAACAAATAATATAACAATAATACCGGACGAAGTCGATCGGTTATATTAAAAACCATAATTTTAAATTTCCGACCGATTTCGGTCGGTATACGTGAAATTTTTTAATTAAAACTTATTTTGGTTGATAAATGCAAGTCTGACCAGGTATTGGTCAAAGATTGACCAATTTCCAACCGACATTGGTCAGAATTTTTATATGTGTCAGAGGTAGTTGTATTTCTTTGTTGTGGGACCACTATTTTTGATTGATGGTGGTCAGTATCTTTGTGAGAAATATTTTCTTGACTTTTGCGACCAATTTACCTATTTTCCGACCGATTTCGATCAATTTTTCTTTCGACCGATTTTGATCGGTATTCTGTGGACGGATTTTGCCAGTTTTTTAGTAGTGACCTAAGCAAAACGTTCCAGGCTTCAAAAATTAGGCATTTAGATAATTGAAAGAAAAATAGGAAAAATGATACTATATAGTCGCTCTCAAAATAAATATTATATTTTTTGTATGTATATATATTTTGTATATTATATAAAAGTTATATAAATTTTATACATGTTTTTTGGCTACCGAATATAAATAATTTCTGACACGAACTAAAAGTGATAATACCTAGAAAAATATCACACTTCTATATAATAAGGCTAAAAGGTGAAGAATCAATTTACGTTTATTCTGCTGCGCTCTCTCCCATTTAATTTGCCATACTAATAGATGCGACTTTCCTATTAGAACTCCACTTATTCCCCCCTTATGTAGTCTGATAGCTACGTACATCTACGGGATATATATAGTTGATCATTTCTAGGGTAATGATGTAAACAGTGCCTATTTACCCATTTCTTCCTGCCGAATTATAAAAGGAATGGCCATGCAACTAGCTTTGAAGTTTGGTCGTCAAGTATACGTTCTATTTCTCTTTTCGGTTGCATGAGTCACCGCTCTTGCAAAATTGGCCATTTTTCTCTTCTGACATGTGTTGCCACGGCTGCATGCTCATGCAATCGTGTCTCCTTATAGGTTTGCTTCAATTATAAAGTCGCCTATCATTACCAAATACTCCAGCAAATATTGGACACAATAACAGCAAGTTAAACCGACTCAATTTTCCCTTTCCCTTAAGCCTCTAAAAGTGTATATATATATATATTCGTTCCAATAAATCTCCATAACTTCCAATCATGGCATTCAGAAGTTCAGTAAGTATTCCCAACACTTTATATTGTTTCCAGTTTTTGTCTATCTTTTAAGAGTACATAGCATGGGTTGACAGTCTTATTTAAACCTAGCAGAGTTTGTGGAATTCTATGGCCACTCGCCTAAGAGGAAATGCTACTTTTGCAACATCTACTGCTCCTAAAATGAAGTCATATGCCCGTACTGCTGATGTTCCCAACCATCCGGATGCTAGGCCAAGGTGAAGTTTTAGCAACTACCACTTTGTATAGAATTTTTAATTTAAGAACTTTATTAAGAAGTAATAAAGACGTAATTAGATACTTTTAACTTGGGATTTGCAATGGCCGGTCATGTTTTTTTTTATAACGGCAGTATATAGAACTTAAACTCTTTAACACGAATATACAGGGTAGTAAAGTTAGAGTATTTCCCGGTGTATGTGGGACTAGGATTGATAATGTTGCAAGTATGTTTCGGGGTACACACAATAGTGCAGCAGCTGGGGCGGTCGCCTAATGTTCGAGTAAAGAAATCAAGGAGAGAAACTGTATCAGAGGTGGAGGAACCTGAGCTTGTGTTGGAGGAAGCCGACAAGTTCCTCAAAAAATCATTCTTTCGACAAATCGCTCATGTTCAGGATTTTGATGATCATTCTGTCATCAATGATCCTATGCGTGGGGATGTACTGGCCAGGTATCGTTCAATATGTTCATTAGAAATAGATGTAGCATTTGATATACGTATTCTGTATCTTCCATTTTAGTGGTTACTGTAAATGCAGTGCTTGAGATGGTAATTTGGTTGTTAATGTGACTTCATAATGTTTTTTATATACTTTTTATTTAGTTTCTACATGTGTAAATTTTATTTAAGAAAAAAAATTCTTTTTCCAAATTTAAACCCTAAGTTCTCGTAAATTGGCCTAAAAGATTCACATAAATTGCAGGGAGTAAATATTGAGAAAAAGGAGGATATAGGGTGTGTTCGGTATGACGGAAAATCGGAAAATATTTTTTTATTATTTACTGTTTAGTGGCACAAAATAGTTTGGAAAATATTTTTCTAGATATTACATTTTTCTTAAATTGGAGAAAAATGACTTTTCTAAAAAAAAATTCAAAAACTCCATCTACCCTCGCATCTAATCCCCTCTCCAACTTTAATTTTTTATTTTTTTCGTTTTTTCTACGCCAGCCATCCACCCACCCCAACCCCCTTCTCCGTAAAAAACTTTTTTTATACTTTCTTTTTTGTATTTTTTATTTTCTGTCTTTTCGTTTTTCTGCACCACGGACCCCAATCCCCTCATCACTGAAGCCGCAATTTTACTTTTCTTTTTTGTTTTTTTTTTTTACTAGTTTTTTTATTTTTCAGTTTATAGGTTCGAAATTTTACGAGTTCCAAAATTATTAGTTCGGAGGTTTATGATTGGAAGTGATTTTTATAATTTTTAAAGCTTTTAAAAAATATTTTTTGCATTTTTAAATATTATTATTATTCATCAAAATTATTCGATGGGTTGGTTCGAAAGTTTTTATTTATTGTATCTAAATTATAATTTATGAATACTTTTGAGAAAGTTATTTTCCTTAATTTGCATACCAAACACCGAAAAATAAGTAAGATTACTATTTGTTTTCCAACATTTTCTACGGGACATTTTCCGCTATAACACATCCTAGTATAGTTTGTGATTGGAAAGTACTCTTGCGTTTGATGTTGAAACATAACTTGAAGTCTAAAAAGTTGTATAGAATAATATTCTATTACACTGCGTTTTCTGAGAGCTCTTTTGCTTATTGCAGGAAGCCTAGAGCTGTGACATTGAAATCAGTGGGGAGTGGATCCTAAACAAGAAGGGCACTGAGTTTTTCTCATTTCGGATGTTATGGTCTTATTAGTGCTCTCTGACCCGGTTGATCTTCATTTGGAAGATATGGATGGGGAGTTCCTTCATTAGTACTTAGGTTCAATAAAAAGAAGTAATCCGTCATTCTTTTTCTTTTTTTCCCTATTTTACGTGACTACAATTCTCCCC
>MCJB01041399.1:114561-127303 GCA_002018475.1 Nicotiana obtusifolia | reverse complement strand
GTGTGGCAGGAACATCCTGATCCGGTGATTAGATCAGATTTGCGGCATGCTTTGTCAAGCGCTGGATTGTGCTGGATAATTTGCTTTAAGGCTGAGCGCCAAATGTCATCCAATGCGACGAAAATAGCCTGCCAGATGTAACTAATTTGTGGGATTGTTATGGACTGAAACTTTTCTTCAATGACGGTAATGGTTCGGCTTGCCAACAGCTTTGGAAAGGAAGAGACAAAGGCTTGCTTCAGATTGATGTCTCCGCCGATTTTAAAGTATATCTTTGCCATTTTTTGAAAATGCCTGCCAATGTCATTTCTGTCGAATGACACACACTTCATCTCAAAGAGTTGTCTTCGCATTTTCTCCTGTCTTTGGCCAGTATCTTCGCAGAAAACTTCCTGTAGGATCCGTATGTTGAAGGAAAAATCTTGGGAAGTAAGAAAAGTATTTTTTTTCTTGAATTCCAAGTGAGTTCCACCAATCTCCGAGGATTCCTGAGAACCGTGAAGTGAGTTCTGACAGGATGATATATTTTTCTCGTTCTACCAAATTTATGGTCACCATCCAAGTATTGAAGTCTTGGATCCTTTGAGGCCATTTTGAAACCTTGACGTCATCTAAGGTGAAAGTGTGGAAGCAAGTTCCAACTGGTTTGGACACCATGGGCTCATATCTTCTTTCTGGGATTGGCTCATCTGTCATGCCTTCTTGTTCCTCATCTACTTCAGATACTTCTGGGTCTCTTGGCTGGTTAACAAATATTGGGGGATTGTCATCTTCGGAAGAGTTCGTTGTGGATTCATTGCTTGATTGAGAGCTATCTTCCATTGATTCATCGTCTAATGAATTTAGAGATTCCGACCATGGAGTATCTTCTTCTGATATGTATCTTGGCTGGGAGACATAGAGGTCTGGAGCCTTCTGGTCAGAAATCATCAGATTTTCGGGGTTGGACCCTTTTGAACTTTCTCCTTGGTCTCGCCTTTTCTTGGTTTGTTTCTGTGCTACAAGGGCATCTTTCCTTTCCCAAACCATTTTTGCGATATCAAAATCATGTTCTTCTTTTAAGGGTCGGGTGAAAGAGATTGGATTTTGAGGTAGATGGATAAGTAGAAAAGGTGTAGTCTAATTTAGGTGGGGAATATGCTTGTGGCTACATAGGGAAGAAAGTAGGTTTTGAAGGAAAAACTGGGGTTGTTTGCAGCTTAAAGGACTTAGCATGAATATCTGTGATTGTGGGAGATTTGTGATTTTTGTAATTGGTGAAGTTTTAGGTTCAGGTGGCTTTTTGGGTTGTGGGGTATGGGCTGATGGTGATTTGGGTTTGGGTATGGTTTCACTATCCTCCCGACTTAGAGTGAATTTTTCTGGTAATTTTGGCCATTCCTGGGGTTTGTAACTGACAAGAAATTCATATTTACCTGGACGACTTAATGAACCAATTGAAGGATCTTTATTTTCATATTTGGCTCGAAATTGTTTTTCAGTGGTTTTTCCCTTTTTCTTGGATTTTGGTTTGGTTTCGTTGAGGCCAAACCTTTCCCAATGACACTGGTGGCAGTCTTGACAGTCGCAATCAAGATCCCAAGGGCAGTGTCCCCTTTTTGAACCACCAAGCTCTTTTTCTATTTTTGTCAAAATTTTAACATCAGTCATGTTCTTCCATGCTTTATATATTCCAAAAGAACTCTCCATCAGGCTCAGGGTATGTATCTGCTATATCTTTAGGTTGAATCATTTGGCAAGAAAAGATGGTTTTATTGGGTTTTTTGAGATGGGAATGGTCAAAGCTTATGCAAACGGTTTTGTCATTTCTTTTGGTAAAAGTTGGTTCACCAGATTGTAGAGATTCCTCCGGTTCTCTTAACTTTTCATAATTTGTGATCCAGGAATCAGGAAGAATTTGGACAAGTTCATCTCTTGAAATTTGTCTGGGTATTTGGGTGCACATGGTGTTTCCTTTGGTAGCATCAATATTTAAGAGTAAAGCATTTTCTCCTCCGGGAAAGCAAAGATCCATGGCATGATTTTGGACTCGCCACGCCATTTGGTGATGAAGAGTGGCTTGGATGGAATCTTTGGCTTGAGGGGCTCCTTGGATTTGGACATGGATTTTAGTGCTTCGGTTAAGTATGGATCATAAAGGGACATCTTGAAATTTGGAAAGAGAGTTATGAAGACAGTCCCAGCATTCAGGGTAACTTCTGCAGTTCCAAGATAGCAAACTAAATCATAGATACGAAAGTTTCCCTACAAAGGGGCTGGCTTCAACAACCCATAAGGGACGGCTTGCCAAGCTACACAAACAGTTAATTTGTTTATAGTCGCAAATGTTTTCCTACAAAGGGGCTAGCTTCAACAACCCATAAGGGACGGCTTGCCAAGCTACACAACTCAGAAAACTTTTGTACTATAACTAACGTTAGCTGTTTATAACTCAGAAAACTTCCGTACTACAATAAGCTAACTTTCAAAGAGTATTCTTACTATATTTTCATACATAGACCGGCCTTTCCATCCATTCGAAAGAAAGAACAAGAGTGAGATTTAGAAAGCACTCATATATAATATATCACAAGAGATTTACAAACGTTACAAGATGATCCTACAACTACTACAAGGCCTCCTTTATATAGCACTAGGAGGTTATTAGAAGACAAACTTTCTGGATAAAATAAACCTATGTTATATGGCAAACTTATCTACAGCGGGTCCCTCTTGGCATGTGAAGGACTTTAGGCAAAACAACTAAAAACACCTGAAAACAAGTGAACGGGGTGAAATATACATGGTGTAGCATGTGAAAGTATGAGGGAGCATGTGACGCCATGTGAAAGTATTGTGTTGCATGTGACGAAGCATGTGGGGGCATGTGAAAACAAGTTAAAGTGGGGCCCGGATAGTATGGAAAGATGTGAAAATTTGTCTTGGCATGGGTAGGATATTTTGAGGATTTTTTGGTAGGTAATGTAAGATTATGGTGGGATTAAGATAATTATCCTTCATTGATTCTAGGATTGTCTTCTAGGCATCTTTTCAAAGACCTTGTGGAGTAACGCCTGAAACTTAACGGTTCTTCCCCGCTGTGTTCTTTCCCCTTTGGATTGAGAGATGTAATCCGCAACTTTAATCTGGAAACGTCATGAGTGATCTTTTCTCAGATGAATTCATATGGTGTTTGATATTCTTTTGCTGCTTCCCGGACTCTTTCCCAATGAGGATGAGTGTTGGCATAATTCCAGCTTGCCCAATCTTTTGGCCATATCTCTCTCGGGATGCACCTATTTTGCTGAAAAAGGATTCTTTGTGCCTCGCTATATTCTTCTTCCATTGATAAAATGAGCACGGAAAATTTCCACCAGAATGATGCCTCTGCTTGCGCCTAGACTTTTCCATTAATGATCTTCACTGGCCTATAGAACATGAATATCTTTGCTGCGTAGGAATCGTTGAAACATTTCTTCCAATATCTTCTAGGCTTGAACCATAGTAAAAATACTCTAAGGGCTGGTGCAATGTTATCAAGATCCTTGAAGACGTTGCATTTGAATTCCATGAAAATATAATACTAATGGCATAGGTACCAGAAAAACCATAGTAGTTCTTATGGAAAATCTTTGGCTTGAGCTATAAATATATGGCAGAACGGATATTATGGATTGACACCATAAGGTATGAGAATGGATCCTCCATATTGCCGGAAAACTTGGAGCTCATAATAAGTTCTTCTTTCCATAATAATTGACTGATCAAAGGGATCCATGAGGTTGATCTGTTGGCTTTAATGAACTTGTTCCTGGTATATTTGAAAGCATAAAGATGTGGCTAATTGGCTTTTGCTTTGACTTCAGTTTTGCTGGGGAAAATCTTTTTGAGAATTCTTCCGGTCGAGACAGAAAATCTGCGAGAATATTATCCTTTCCTTTCAGGTGCTTGACTTGACACTTGTACGGAGAGAACCATTAAGCCCATCTGAGAATCTGAGGATTGGAAATAATTTTTGAATTTATCTGGATCATCTTTGGGAAGCCCTTCATATCCATCTCTATTAGAAATTCTGTATGGATAAGGAAGAAACTGAATTTCTTGATTCCATTCTTTACTACAAGAATTTTCTTGAAAGTGGAGTGATAATGTTGCTCGGCATCTTTAAACTTTCCACTAGTGTATCCGCATATTTTCCTCAGGCCATTTTTTTCTTCAAATAGAACAGCGCACCAATATTCATGGCTGGCATCAGTTTGCAATATCTTTTTTCCATCCGAAGGGATGTAGAGAGACTTGACATTTATAGATATCTCCTTTATTTTTCTGACTGCTTCATCCTGTTTCTCTCCCCATGATGGAGCATTTTTCTTGAGCATTTCTGTGAGCGGTGAAATGTATGTAGAGATATTTGGGATGAAATCTATTACATAATTTATTACACCCCAGAACTGTTAGATCTGCTTTGTTGTGAGGTTGGTATCCGGATATTTAAGTAATTCTTGACATATATGTGGTCCTGGACTGTATTCACCTTGGGCAAAATGCATTCCGAGAAAATCAATCTCCTTTTGAGCAAGAACCATCTTTTTTGCTGAGAGCATGATTCCGTACTGTGTTTCTAATGCCTCAAATTGATGAAGCAAGTTGACATGTTCTTGCAATGTATCACTAAATAACAAGATGTCATCAATGTAAACTAAGGAGGTAATGGAGGATGGGTTGGAAGATTTTTATCATGGCTTTTTGGAAGAAGGAGGGTGCAGTTTTCAACCCGAAGGGCATGACTTTCCACTGGAAGTGATGATCAGGGATTCAAAATCCCTTTTTGGGTCGTTCTTCAGGTTGGATTCCCAATTGCCAAAATCCAGATTTTAATCAAACTTGGAAAAATATTTTGCCTTGGCTAAGTGGGAGAAAAGAGTGAGTTTATTTGGGACGGGAAATTTATCATCTTGGAGGAAATGATTAATTGGCTGGTAATTAATAACTAACCTGAGTTTTCCTCTTGTCTGCTCAGCTCTTTTGTTGACATAAAATGCTTCGCATGCCCATTGTGAATCTGACAGCTTTATCAGATCAAATTCCAATAGTTCTTTGCATTCTTTCTTTGCAAGCTGAAGATGATCTGTATTCATGTTTGAATGACTGGCCTTTGTCGGATTGATGTTTTCATTTTTCTTGAAAGGGAGCTTGATAAAAAACTCTTGGTTTTTCCATAATGGGCTTTCCCTTTCTTCATGAAATCCTTGTGGGATTCAGCACATGAATGTCCAATGAGATTTTTCTCAATCTCTTTGATTTGTTCGTCATTGGTGATTTGGAATAGCCTTGGAATCTCATAATAAGGTCTGAGCTTTTTAAAAGCTATCCCGTTAGCCTTGATCTGGAGTTGATCTCTAAGTTGTTTGTAAATGTCAAATCTAATAATAAGATCTTTTCCTGGCACATCAGACCCTAGTAGCTTGGTTCTGTACTTCAATGCTGGAAAGAACTCAATTATGACCGGGTGCTTTGTACTTGGGTCTGATGTGCCAGGAAAAGATCTTATTATTGGATTCGACATTTAAAGACAACTTAGAGATCAACTCCAGATCAAGGCTAATGGGATAGCTTTTAAAAAATAGTTCAGACCTTATTCTGAGATTCCAAGGCTATTCCAAATCATCAATGACGAACAAATCAAAGAGATTGAGCAAAATCTCATTGAATATTCATGTGCTGAATCACACAAGGATTGCATGAAGAAAGGGAAAAGCCTATTATGGAAAAATCAAGAGTTTTTTATCAAGCTCCCTTTCAAGAAAAATGAAAACATCAATCCGACAAAGGCTAGTCATTCAGGCATGAATACAGATCATCTTCAGCTTGCAAAGAAAGAATGCGAAGAACTTTTGGAATTTGATCTGATAGAGCTGTCGGATTCACAATGGGCATGCAAAGCATTTTATGTCAACAAAAGAGCTGAGCAGACAAGAGAAAACTCAGGTTAGTTATTAATTACCAACCACTTAACCATTTCCTCCAAGATGATAAATTTCCCATCCCAGATTAACTCACTCTTTTCTCCCACTTAGCCAAGGCCAAATATTTTTCCAAGTTTGATTTGCAATTGGGAATCCACCCTGAAGAATGACCCAAAACAGGATTTTGCATCCCCGATCATCACTTCCAATGGAAAGTCATGCTCTTCGGGTTGAAAACTGCACCCTTCTTGTTCCAAAAAGCCATGATAAAAATCTTCCAACCCATCCTCCATACCTCCTTAGTTTACATTGATGACATCCTGTTATTTATTAATACATTGGAAGAATATGTCAACTTGCTTCGTCAATTTGAGGCATTAGTAACACAGTACGGAATCATGCTCTCAGCAAAAAAGATGGTTCTTGCTCAAAAGGCGATTGATTTTCTCGGAATGCATTTTGCCTAAGGTGAATACAGTCCAGGACCACATATATGTCAAGAATTACTTATGGTGTCAATCCAGAATATCCGTTCTGCCATATATTCATAGCTCAAGCCAAAGATTTTCCACAAGAACTACTATGATTTTTCTGGTACCTATGCCATCAGTATTATATTTTCATGGAATTCAAATGCAACGTCTTCAAGGATTTTGATAACATTGCACCAGCCCTTAGAGTATTTTTACTATGGTTCAAGCCTAGATATTGGAAGAAATGTTTCAGCGATTCCTACGCAGCAAAGATATTCATGTTCCATAGGCCAGTGAAGATCATTAATGGAAAAGTCTAGGCGCAAGCAGAGGCATCATTCTGGTGGAAATTTCCCGTGTCCATTTTATCAATGGAGGAAGAATATAGCGAGGCACAAAGAATCCTTTTTCAGCAAAATAGGTGCATCCCGAGAGAGATATGGCCAAAAGATTGGGCAACCTGGAATGATACCAACACTCATCCTCACTGGGAAAGAGCCCGGGAAGTAGAAAAAGAATATCAAACACCATATGAAGTCATCCAAGAAAAGATCACTCATGACATTTCCAGATTAAAGTTGCGGATTACATCTCTCAATCCAAAGTGGAAAGAACATAGCGGGGAAGAACCGTCAAGTTCCAGGCATTACTCCACAAGGTCTTTGACAAGATGCCTAGAAGACAATCCTAGAATCAATAAAGGATAATTATCTTAATCCATGCTAATCCCACCATAATCTTACATTACCTACCAAACAACCCTCAAATATATCCTACCCATGCCAAGACAAATTTTCACATCTTTCCATACTATCCGGGTCCAACTTCAACTTATTTTCACATGCTTCCACATGCCCCCACATGCTTCGTCACATGCAACACAATACTTTCACATGGCGTCACATGCTCCCTCATACTTTCACATGCTACACCATGTATATTTCACCCCGTTCACTTGTTTTCAGGTGTTTTTAGTTGTTTTGCCTAAAGTCCTTCACATGCCAAGAGGGACCCGCTTGTAGATAAGTTTGCCATGTAACATAGGTTTATTTTATCCCGAAAGTTTGTCTTGTAATAACCTCCTAGTCCTATATAAAGAAGGCCTTGTAGTAGTTGTTGTAGGATCATCTTGTAACCTTTGTAAATCTCTTGTGATATATTATATATGAGTGCTTTCTAAATTTACCTCTTGTTCTTTCTTTCGAATGGATGGAAACGCACGCCGGTACATGTATGAAAATAAAGTAAGAATTCTCTTTGAAAGTTAGCTTATTGTAGTACGAAAGTTTTCTGAGTTATAAATAGCTAATGTTGGTTATAGTACAAAAGTTTTCTGAGTTGTGTAGCTTGGCAAATCGTCCCTTATGGGTTGTTGAAGCCAGCCCCTTTGTAGGGAAACTTTTGGGACTATAAACAAATTAACTGTTTGTGTAGCTTGGCAAGCCGTCCGTTATGGGTTGTTGAAGCCAGCCCCATTTAACTATATTGAATCCTCTCAATAAGATACAAGAAGATTCATATAACTAGGGGCAGAGCAACCTTGTCCAAGGGGAGTCAACTGACACCCTTTGGTGGTGAAAGGTGAAATTTTTTTTCTTTATGTATATACACTATATATTGAATCTCCGTGGCTTTCTTAAGATTCATAATTGAGGTATAATTGATTGATAGTAAAAAGACAAATTATGTGTAGAATAAGAAGGTGGCTAAGGATTTGGGACGAACCTGGAGAGGAAGGGCATCCATATCAGCTCGTAAAGCAACAATAGGAGGAGAACCGAGGCCAATTTGAGCAACAAGACCAGTTTTGGCAAAAGGGTATTCATAATAAATGCCATGTTTATCGAGTTCAGTACGAATGAGAGCACCGGTGTTATATTCTTGGAATCTGAGTTCTGGGTTTTCATGAATGTATGGGGTCGGATATGATCGATTGCATAGGGAGTGCCGATTTTGGATTTTGAAGGTCGGTGTCAATTGAGATCGCCCTCCTGTAAGTTGGGACCGGCACATCGAGAAGGGAGTCCGAGGTTGGACATCATCAGAACGAACCTCGAAGCCAAGGCGTTCAAGATGAGATTATCGAGACCGGTCTGGGTAAAATATCTTATGGTAAAAATATTAGATTTGTGTAACGGAAGGGCCGGGAATCTCGTGACTTATAAACATCTCGGCGAAAATTACGGCCCAAATCAGCAAAGACGTTGGACCCAGTGATTTTAGGGATTTCTTACCTTGTAAATAAGTCTTTTATCTTGTATGGAATTCTTTTGTCCTTCTATATAAAGAATGCAACTCTACTGTAAACGGGACAACATACGATCAATATACAAAGTTAGCATATTTTTGACTGTTTTCTTCATCAAATACTTATTTCATTTCTTGTTCATTCCGTCACAGCTGAATTATTCAACTTCGGCGGTTTGCTTACCCTTTTACTTATTTAATTTAGCCTTTATTTATCATTCATTTTTTAATTGTATCAGGCCAAGTCACGTATCCTTAATACCACGTACAAATTTAATTGCTACCCATAGTTAAGGGTAAACAATGAATTTTCCTTCTTATGGATACTAACCAATCTTTATCTTCTATTGCTGAGCTCAGTACCTACTTACCATATTCTTGATTAAAGTAGCTACCTTGAATGGAATGTAAGAGGATGAAGCACAAAAGCGACGAAGGTAAAAAAGGGGGAAATGAGAACATGTTGTCAGTTTTTGGTAAAATTCTATAAGCGATCAAACAGTAAAGGGGATATTTACAACAGGAGTAGAAATCTCTGTAGCATACCTGAAGAATACTGGGTATAAAACATCATTTTCTTGAACTATTTGGTATTACTTTGACTCGGGGTACTTATGTGATTTTTTTTCATTTTATCGCTGTTTTCAATGATAAAATGAAAAGGTTGCAAAGACGAAAGAAATTTTATTCTCCTTCAGGGACCTCCTATTTTGCCATTCTAAACCAAGAAGAGAAAATGATCTTTTTTTGCTCACTTCTAATTTGAATAGAAGAAATTGTATATAGTCAATTCCAAATTCCAAATTCCAATTTTCAGCTTTAGAATGTTTTTAAATTCAATCCCTAGCCCACTCGGTAAATGATTTATGTAAGGGTACATAATGAGCACTTGTATGGTATGTCCCCAGTCCCATCAAACTTGTTAAATGCTGCTGAGGATTACTCAACGATTAACCTAAGTGATCGTTTGGTAGAATGTATTAGAATAGTTGAATATGATGTCTTAATAATGTTGGGATTTGTGATGTTGGGATTATTTTTTATGACTGTTTGGTTTGGTGTTAATATTTTTTTTTAAATTATTCATTTGCAAAAATACCTTCCACATTCTTTGTAAAGAATTTGAAAAAGGTTTTGAAGGACAATTTTGCTTTTATACATGCTTATTCATGTATTGAAATTATTGTATTGCTAAATGCCGTAGTTTGTTATGTATAAGAATAGCACTGAATAGGACGTATAACTGATACATATATTAATTATACATAGGTTGAAAAATACTACAAAACAAAGAATTAATAATTCCAATGTTATATGTAGTATTTCCCTAATACATCCTACCAAACCCCCCTAAGAACTACTCAAGTGAAGCTAGGAGCATGAGGGCGAAAGGTAAAAGTATAATTTTTCTACTTTTAACTTTTTAAGACAATATTTTATATATATTGAACTATTTGTGTAATCAAAAACTATGTAAGTCATAGTTTTTATAATTAAAATATTTATTATCAAGCTAAAACATTTATAATAAGAGGAAAAAGTTATTTGACTCTCTAAATAAATGATCATGTTATAGAAATCTTTGGATAAGATCTAAATTAACTGAATCTCCATACACTATATGGTACTATTCCGGAAACTAACGTACAAAACTTGCCAGTTGTAAACTACACTACTGTTAACTTACAATCTGTCTCAGCTCGAGCTCCTCTGCCATAATCACAAGGAGATAAAATCAATAAAACAGGTAAGCGGGTTCATGCTACCGCAAGCACCTCTTATCATCCATCAACAACTTATTTACAAAATTACGTTCGGGGATGCAGACTATCTCAGCTTAAAGCATATCCCCAATAATCCTAAGAAGACTGCGATTATACTTACAGCTACGAGTGCCTTGGATATGTATAAACTTGATGAAAATAAACTCAATGCTGCCATTTTTGAAGCTTCATCAACTGGAAAATCATCTGCATCTTTAGCATTTGCACTCAAGTCTTCAGCCACCCGACCATACCCTTTAAATTCTTTGCACATGGTATCTTGTGTCTTATCACCGGAGATAGCAGCTCCAGCAGTAGAACTGTCTTCAATGGAGAAATTTTCACTCTGCACATGCCAATTATAATATATTTCAGTGTTGTCACTCCTTTTTGTTTTTCGGTGAGGGATTGGGGAGACTTACCTCAGACACAGTTAACAGTTCTTCGGGATTTTCTCCACCCTTATCAGAATCAGTAGCCACATGACACTCAACTCTTCCAGCTTGAAGTTTCACTTGGAAACGTATTCTTCTATGAGAAGTTCCTTGCATTCCAGATCCAAACTGCTTGTCATCAGGTTGATTCTGCTTGAGCCGAGTCCTTAGTTTTATTCCAGTTCCAAAACCAGAATCACTGCTTCCAGTTCTATAAGAACTCGAGTCTTCAACATTTAGTACGTTGGGGACCTGCATTCCTCCAGAACCGGCAGACAAAGCAGCATCTCCAGGGTAGCCATTGTTAAGGAAGTCAAGATTCGCCACTGAGTGATCATTGCTAACATAAGGTGTCGCAAACGCCTCCTCCACTGTAGTTACAATAGGATTAACCTCTCTCATAAGGGCAGTCTCCACAGAATTCTCCCACAGCACCTTGGATTCAAATAAATCTGTCCCAACCTGGGATAAAAGAACAGCAGCAGAAATCAGTTTTCCGAGAAAACAGTTAAATTTTCAAGTAACTGATGTCTTGAGATAACTTGCAATTGCACGAAAAGGAAAGACACCTACGGAACTCCACTTACTGACTCTTGCGTAACTTGTGCCTTCGACTCACTACACAATCCAGAGTCCTTAAATGGTGACCTTGTTATAGTGTTAATAGTATTTGATGCAAACTGGACTGTCCTCAACTCCAGTCCAGAATCTTCATAGGAATGCTCATCAGAGCTGTCAAGAACTGAGTTGAAAAACTCATTAATATCGAAGGCATTTGTTCCATTCTGAAACTGGACATCCTTTTGATCATGGCTCATCTCATTGATCACAGGAGCATGTACGTAAGAAGATCCAAACTCCACCTGCAACTGTGCATGCAATGGGGAGCACATCTTCCAATCAAGAGGCTGTGGTGAAGTGTCACAAAAGATTTCCAATAATTTCTCTAACTCGGGATCTGACTAAAATATGAAGCAAAAAAAGTAAGTAGAATATTAGTTTAATCAATTGTCTGCATGAAAAACTCAATATTTAAAATAAGACAAAACAATGTAATAACTCTTCTTACTGGTACTGATGTTATGTCCAACATCTGATCTTCAGTATCATCAACAGTGCAACTATCGCCGCGACTGTCAATAGGTAATCTTGTGCCATGTGTTTCGCCTCCAGAAATTTTTGGTGGATCGCTTTTATCAGTATCAGTTTCCATGATTGGAGATGGAGCCACTGCATCTGATATTTCATTACCAGGTGATTTTCCAACAGCAGGAGAAGAAACAAGCTGTTGAACCTCATCCAAGTGTGAACTTTCAACATTTTCATCTTGTTTCAACTCATTCTTCTTAAATAGACGACAAAGCACAAAGGCTCCCTGCACCAGGAAAATATTTACCAATATGAACCAAGTTATGTGGCTACATCACAAACACGAATAGAAACATAAGCTAATAACGATTAAATCTAACAATGGAGCATCTGATCCGCAGTTGTTGACTGGAACATCTAAACTTTAAGGTGTCTGGTTTCTGTTACTAGTTTGTGTATCAATGGCATTATAAACAATTCTTCTCAGAAAAGAAGCTAAAACTGCGACTTTTCTTGCAAGAAATGTCAATTGAACCTATTAAAGCTCTTTTACAGAATAAACGCGCAATCCTATACAGTAATGGGTTTAGATGCTCAGCAAACCCTTTTTGCGGTTATAATAAAGGATTCTAGTTTTGCATTTATCAATCTGATGCATCTGATACGATAAAATAGTTGGGATAGCTAGATAGATGATTGTGGATGAGACCCAACTACGACAGGCTTCTGACAGTATCTTGGCATGCTACCAATGCAAGTAATCCGATTTAACACCCCCCCCCCCCCCCCCC
>MCJB01041399.1:45394-108381 GCA_002018475.1 Nicotiana obtusifolia | reverse complement strand
GGTCCACGGCTAAGGCCGGACCAACTAAAAAAGGGATACAAGATCGAAATGGTCGAGCCCAATCTTTGGCCAAGACCGAGCTCTTGACTGCAGAGACATCGGCTCTTCATGAACGAGCCTCAATAGCCCAAGAAACAATAACTGCTTTGACCAAGGACAACGAATATCACCGGGCTCAGGCTGAATTGTCCAAGCAAGATCGAGCAATCCTAACCAAACGGCTTCATGAGGCGAAGTCGGAGATAGCCGCTACCAAAGCCAAAGCGGAGGATACAATAGCTCAGTATAAAGCTGATGCGGATGCGGCCCAACAACAATCTATGGCGTTGACCGACTATACTCAATGTCAGGCTCGACTTAGTTTGCTCGAGGAGCTTCAAGCTCGTGGTTTTGAATTATCTTCAGATATTGAGGAGGCAGCGAAGAAGGAGGAAGAAATGAGGAGAAAAGTATTTCCCGAAGAGTTTGAAGATGGCTCTGATTGACGGTGTTCTTGCTCGCCGTAGTTTGGATGATGTAATAGTTTCATTTTGTAGGATGATCTTTTTGAAATATATTTTGAACTCCTTTACGTTTGAATATATATTTGCTTTGTCTGAAATTACGAACGGTTAGGCAATAGGCCTTACTTAGACTTTGAAACAGATACGAAAATGTATCAAACATCCGGTCAGGCTTTTAGCCTTGTTTGTAATGATAATCAACTTAGTCTTATCCGTAGTGATTCGATCAAGCTGTTTGCCTGCTTTGCTTTCAACCATTAAATATAAGAGAATCAATTTAGTGCCTTAGCATAACACTGGTTCTTCATAAAATAAATTCGATTTCAACCCTTAGCTGGGGGTCTTGCCTTCTCAAGCTTTGATCGGAAAAGAATTCCTGAGATAAGCCGGCCTTAACCGTGAATCAATTCGATTGAGTGGATGTTTACCCTTAGGCTTGGCATCGTTCATGAATTTGGTCCGAACATATCGGTCTTACATCTCTTTTTGGATTGATCCAGCCTTGGCTATGAATCGATTTACTTGTACAAGAATTTCTTGTTGAACTCGGCCTTGGCCGCAGATTAGGATTGACCATTTCGATCTTGTATCCCTTTTTTAGTTGGTCCGGCCTTAGCCGTGGATCGATTTGTTTGTACGAGAGTTTCTTGTTGAACTCGTCCTTGGCCGCAGATTGGGATTGACCATTTCGATCTTATTCTCCCTAACTTCAATATGTTTCTTCCTTTAATTATATCGAGACTGATAAGAGAGAAACCCTTGGGCTTGTCAGTGCAACATAGATATGAGTATCTTGTTCATATTAGCGTAATAGTACATTTTCTTTGATCGGGGGTGAGTTTGATCGCTCTATCCGGGTACGGCTCCTTTGGCCGTTTGACCCTTACATCGGTCCCTAGTGATCTTTTACTACACTCCCCTTGAAATTGATATGAACAAGATTAATGCAGCTAAATTCCTATATAGTAGCGTGGTATACATGCTGCCTCATTAAAAACCTTGCCGGAAAATCCAGATTGGGACAAAACCGGACGAAGGAAAAAAGAGTGCAGCGCGCGCTTTCAGCCCAAGGATTTGGTGTTTGTCTTACGCCGGGCTGTCCTGCATGTGTTAGTATTGATAAATGAAGTAAGAAGAAAGTAAGAAAGGTAAAGTAAAATACCTCAACAGTAGTATCTCTTCAAATGGCTTACGTTCCAGTTGTTCGGCAGCTGTTCGCCATTCAAAGTCCCCAGCTTGTAAGAGCCTTTTCCGGTGGCTTTCAGTATAGTGTAGGGGCCTTCCCAGTTTGGTCCCAATTTACCATCATTAGGGTCTCGAGTATTGAGTGTGGTTCT
Organism: Nicotiana obtusifolia; assembly: GCA_002018475.1. Lineage (NCBI taxonomy): Eukaryota > Viridiplantae > Streptophyta > Magnoliopsida > Solanales > Solanaceae > Nicotiana > Nicotiana obtusifolia. The sequence continues at coordinate 106,541 of MCJB01041399.1, read as the reverse complement.
TCTCAGCACCAAGTCCCCTGTATTGAAATGCCGGAGTCGAGTTCTTCGATTATAGTACCTTTCGATTTTTTGCTTTTGAGCTGCCATCCGAACTAAGGCGACCTCTCTCCTTTCATCCAAGAGTTCTAGGCAGGTATTCATAGCCTCTTGATTGGATTTTTCGGTCGCGTATCGGAATCTGAGGCTCGGTTTGCCGACTTCGACCGGAATTAGGGCCTCGGCTCCATAGACTAAAGAGAAAGGTGTGGCTCCGGTACTATTTTTTTCTGATGTCCGATACGCCCATAAAATCTCGGGAAGCATTTCTCTCCATTTTCCTTTGGCGTCGACCAATCTTTTCTTCAAGTTTTGAAGTATGGTCTTGTTGGTTGATTCCGCCTGGCCGTTGCCGCAGGGGTGATAAGGAGTAGATAAGATTCTCTTGATTTTATTATCTTCGAAAAATTTAGTTACTTTGCTGCCGACGAACTGCTTTCCGTTGTCACATACGATCTCGGAGGGCATTCCAAATCGGCAGATGACATGATCCCAAATAAAGTCGATCACTTCTTTTTCCCTAACTTTTTAATATGCCTGCGCTTCCACCCATTTAGAGAAACAGTCAGTCACAAAAAGTATAAATTGGGCCTTACCTGGAGCTCGTGAGCGGTCCTACTATGTCCATCCCCCATTTCATGAACGGCCAAGGTGATAAGACCGAGTGCAATGTTTCGGTTGGTCGATGGATGATCGGCGCATGTCTTTGACATCCGTCACACTTGCGTACAAACTCTTTTGCGTCTTTTTCCATGTCGACCCAATAATATCCTGCTCGGATTACCTTCCGCACCAATGAGTCCGAGCCCGAATGGTTGCCACAAGCTCCTTCGTGTATCTCTTTCAGAATATATTCTGTGTCTCCTGGTCCGAGACATATGGCTAAGGGTCCTCCAATAGTTTTTCTGTAAAGGGTCCCATCATCGGTCAAACAAAACCGGGCTGCCTTCGTGCGCAAAGCTCTCGATTCTTTGGGGTCGAGCGGGACTTTACCCGATCTGAGGTATTCTATGTATTTATTCCTCCAGTCCCATGTCAAGCTTGTCGAGTTAACCTCGGCATGGCCTTCTTCTACCACCGACCTCATTAACTGCACGACCTTTTCGGAGTCGCTTTCTTCATCATCGAACGTCGATCCTAGGTTCGCGAGAGCGTCGGCTTCACTATTTTGGTCCCTTGGAATGTGCTGCAAGCTCCATTCTTTGAACCTGTGTAGAGTAATTTGAAGCTTGTCTATGTACCTTTGCATACGATTTTCTCTAACTTCAAAAGTTCTGTTTACTTGATTGACCACGAGGAGAGAATCGCATTTGGCTTCTATTATCTCTGCTCCGAGGTTCTTGGCTAGTTCGAGCCCTGCAATCATAGCCTCATACTCGGCTTCATTGTTAGTTAATCTTACGGTTTTGATAGACTGCCTGATTGTATTTCCGGTTGGAGGTTTTAAAACGATTCCTAAACCGGAACCTTTTGAATTCGAGGCTCCGTCTGTGAACAGAGTCCACACTCCCGAAGGAGTTCCCGATTTAGCCAAGAGTTCTTTCTCGACCTGGGGAATAAGCGACGGTGTGAAGTCGGCGATGAAATCGGCCAGAACTTGTGATTTTATTGAAGTTCGAGGTCGATATTGGATGTCGTACTCGCTGACTTCGATGGCCCATTTGGCCAATCGGCCGGACAATTCGGGTTTATGCATTGTCTCCTAAGTGGGTAGGTTGTTACTACGCAAATCGGGTGGCTTTGAAAGTACGGTTTTAATTTTCTAGAGGCACTTAACAAGGCTATGGCCAGCTTATCCAAGTGCGGGTACCTGGTTTCAGCTTCCCCTAATGTTCTACTAACATAATACACGGGGAACTGAGTACCCTGTTCTTCACGAACTAGGACCCCGCTTACCGCTATCTCGGACACAGCGAGATAAAGGTACAATAACTCGCCCGTTTTCAGTGTATGTAATAAGGGTGGGTTAGAAAGGTACCTCTTGAGTTCCTCCAAAGCGCGCTGGCATTCCGGTCCCCATGAAAATTCGTTCTTTTTCTTTAGTAAGTTGAAGAACTGGTGGCTTCTGTCCGATGATCGGGATATGAATCGGCCCAATGCAGCAATCCGGCCTGTGAGTTTCTGCACGGCCTTAACGCTGTCAATAACCTTTATATCTTCGATAGCCTTAATCTTGTCTGGATTGATTTTTATCCCTCTGTTCGAGACCATGAATCCGAGAAATTTTCCGGAGCCTACTCCGAACGCGCACTTTTCTGGGTTCAGCTTCATGTTGTATTTCTTTAAAACGTCGAATGTTTCCTGCAAATGGCTAAGATGGTCCTCTGCTCGCAGGGACTTAACTAGCATATCATCAATGTAAACTTCCATGGATCTACCTAGTTGGTTTTCGAACATCTTATTTACCAGGCGCTGGTAAGTGGCTCCCTCGTTTTTAAGCCCGAATGGCATCACATTATAGCAATAAGTGCCATATTTAGTGATGAAGGACGTTTTTTCTTGATCGTCCTCATCCATTCATATCTGGTTGTATCCAGAATAAGCATCGAGAAAACTTAAAGCCTCGTGACCAGCTGTAGCATCGATCATACGATCGATGTTGGGCAGCGAAAAAGAATCTTTAGGGCAGGCCTTATTCAAATCCTTATAGTCTATGCACATTCTAAGTTTGTTACCCTTTTTTGGTACTACCACTACGTTAGCTATCCATTCAGGGTATTTTACTTCTCGAATGGATCCTATGTTCAGAAGTTTGGTTACGTCGTCATGAATGAAGGCCTGTTTGACTTCAGATTGGGGCCTTCTCTTCTGCTTGACCGGCCGGAATTTTGGGTCGACACTCAGCTTGTGTGTCGCGATCTCCGGCGGTATGCCTGTCATATCTAAATGGGACCAAGCAAAAGAATTTTCATTAGCGGTAAGGAAAGAAATTAATTTACCCCTGAGCTCGGAGTTCAGTCCCGAGCCCAGGTATACCTTCCGGTCAGGTGCATCGTGACGGATTGAGATTTGCTCCAGTTCTTCGATCGTTGATTTGGTTGCATCGGTTTCATCGGGAGCAACAAAAGATCGGGAAACCATGAAGTCGTCTTCAATTGGTTGCCTTCCCTCAACTTCGTCGATCGAGGGAGGCATTTGTAATTGCTATTTGGCTTTCTGTTGGTGATCGATTGGCTTCGATGTTGCTTCTCCTATTGCAAACATCTCCCTTGCCGCATGCTGTTCTCCATAGACGGTGGTGACCCCTTCGGCAGAGGGGAACTTCAGCATCTGGTGTAAAGTCGAAGGTACTGCCCCGATGTCATGAATCCAGGGTCTTCCGAGCAAGGCATTATACCTCATATCTCCTTCGATCACACAAAATCTCGTTGCCCTGGTAGTACCGGCTACGTTCATCATCAGCGTTATTTCCCCCTTAGTTGTCTCTGTCGACATATTGAAACCATTGAGTACCCGAACTTCTGATACGACTTGATCGGTTAATCCCAATTGTTCGATGACCTAGGACCGGACTATGTTGGCTGAGCTTCCAGGGTCGATAAGAACGCGTTTTACTTGGGTATCGTGTATCATTATTGATATTACTAACGCATCGTTGTGAGGTTGCGCGAGATCCTCGATTTCCCTTTTGCTAAAGCTTAAAGTCCCCTCGGAGTTATAATCTCGAGTCCGTTTTTCCCGGGTGATGGAGATTTTCGTACGCTTCAATACCGGTACCTGGGGCATGTCTACACCCCCAATTATCATGTTGATAATATGTTTTGGTTCCCTCTGACCGGTTGGCCTATCTTTGTTCTCATAATGAGCTTTTGCCCGGTCGCTAAGAAATTCTCGAAGATGCCCATTCTCAAGCAATCGGGCAACCTCCTCTCTCAGCTGTCTGCAATCTTCGGTTTTATGGCCATGAGTGCCATGATACTTGCATATGAGATTAGGATCTCTTTTGGTGGGATCGGTTTGGAGTGGTCTCGGCCATCTGGTGTCTTTGATGCGGCCGATTGCTGAAACCAAAGTTGCAGAATCCACGTTGAAGTTGTACTCGGACAACCGGGGTGCTTCTTGCCGAGTATTGCCTTTTTCGAAGTTTCCCTTCGGTAATGGCCTTCTGTTCCTTTGGTTCCTGTCGTTCATATTTTCATATCTCGGAACCTTGAATCCTCTTGATAAGAGCCATCGGTCTTCTTGATATGGTCGATGCCTATCTCGACTTGACCTTGGTTCTTGGAAATTGTCTCTTCGAGGTCGGTCAGTAATTTTAACTGTATAAGAGGAACTCGAAGCAATTCCGACCTGATCATCTTCTATTCTGATTTTAGATTGATATCGATTGTGGATATCTGCCCATGTGATGGCCGGGTATTCGATCAAACTTTGTTTTAGCTGCCTTGATGCGGCAGAACTGCCGATGTTTAGCCCTTGAGTGAAAGCTTGTACTGCCCAGTCGTCAGTAACCGGTGGCAGATCCATTCGTTCCATTTGGAATCGAGAAACGAATTCCCTTAGTGTTTCACTGTCGCGCTGTCTGACTTTGAATAAGTCAGATTTTCTTGTTTCAACTTTAATAGCCCCCGCATGGGCTTTTACAAATGTATCCGCTAACATGGCGAAGGAGTCAATGGAGTTTGGCGGTAGATTGTGATACCAAGTCATTGCTCCTTTGGACAGCGTTTCTCCGAATTTCTTTAAGAGAACGGACTCGATTTCATCGTCCTCGAGGTCATTCCCTTTTATGGCACAAGTATAGGCTGTTACATGTTCATTTGGGTCCGAGGTTCCATTGTATTTGGGAATTTCAGGCATGCGAAATTTTTTGGGGATCGGTTTAGGGGCGGCGCTGGAGGGGAATGGTTTTTGTATGAATTTCTTAGCATCCAAACCCTTTAATACCGGAGGTGCTCCCGGTATCTGATCTACCCTTGAGTTGTATGTTTCAACTTTTTTGTCGTTGGCTTCGATCCTTTTTTCACCGGTTTCGACTCGCTTGGTTAACTCTTCTATCATTTTAGCGAGTCCGGAATTGAACCCCGCACCGCTTTCGTCTGGTGTTATTATGATCGGTTCATTCTGTCCGATTGCTGCTTGAGGGGTAGTGCGTTCTGCTCGGTCTGAGCTTCGGGTGCGGTTTTGGAGTTGTGCTATAGCCACTTGTTGAGCTTGCAACATATCAAATATTACCTTAAGGCTAATTTCACCTTCCCCGCTTTGCTGAATTCCTGAACGGTTCTCCCCTCAAACACTATGCGTTGAGACCGATGCTTGGGCGGCTTCGACCGCTACCTGAGAATTAACATCGGCCGGGATTTCATGCCCGGTCAAGTTGTTGTTTTCTATCTGATCGTTAACCTCATTTCTGAGGGGGGGTGCTTGCGCCATGATTATTATGATTCCTGAAAAACAGAGAATTCTTCAAAGAGCAAGTGTAAAATTATGCCTTCAGAAAAAGATGTATCAGAAAAAATTTACTAATATCCTTAGCCCCACGGTGGGCGCCAAACTGTTTACCCTTAAAATTGGATAACAATTGAATTTGTAATAGGGTTAAGGACTTGTAAATTAATTTGATACTGAATGAAAGCAAGTTCTGGGTAATTAGAATTTAATGGAGAGAAAGAGCGATCAAACCGTGAGTTGATAATAAACCGTATGCAATGAAATAATAATAATTGAAAGCTTAATTCTGATGAGAAATAATCAAGCAAAGTGTTTTGTTTTATCAGAATAAGACTTATTCAGTGCCTCGAAAAACCTCTCTTGCAAAGGATCTGTCCCTCGCTTATAAACATATCCTCTTTACATGGGTTAGTGTGAAAGTCTCAATATTCCTCCTATATGGGTAAGTGCAAAGGTTACAATAAAGACAGGGAACTGATTACAAGGGAAGTCCCACTTATTATGGGATTTAATACATTTAATATCCTTAAATGACAGTTCAAAGGTCATAGTGATAAATTAGGCAAAACATTTATTGGAAGGCGAGATATGAGAGCCGGGGTAGATCTTCGATCATGCAACATTTCTTCGACCGACCGGATTAACCATCCTACCTCGGTAACTCTGTCCTATGTACCCGGCTTTATGATCCCGGTTCGAAGAGCCAGCTTTGTATTACCTTTGACCTGCCTTCATTCAAAGGTATTTGACCCGGCTTTACTCGATTATATCCGACCCAATACATATACATATATATATACACCCACAACAATAACAATCACCCGGTGAATTTTCACAAGCGAAATTTGGAGAGGGTGGTGTATACGCAGACCTTACCCCTACTCCAAAGAGTAGAGAAGTTGTTTCCGACAGATCCTCGGCTCAAGAAGACGAAAAGAGACAATATATCAGTACCATCAACAGAAATCATAGGAATAATAGCAGCATCATAAGAACTAAAAAATAGATGAAAAATAAAAACAATAACCAGTGAATAAGGCCCGATACAATAAAACGGAAGGATAGTGTGAACACAACAATACTCGCTAGCAGCCTAAGACAAAACCTAATCAGACTAGCCCACACCCGGTACGAAGTAGAAAAATGCTCAGCTACCTCCTAAACTACCACCCTAATGCTCGACCTCCACACATTCCTATCAACGGCTTCTCGAAAATCTGAAGTCACACCATGTACTGCTTGATCATCCATCTCCAATACTTCTTAGGCCGCCCTCTCCCTCTTCTTGAACCCGCCAAAGCCAACCGCTCACACCTCCTGACCGAGGCATCTGGGCTTCTCTTTTGCACGTGTCCGAAACTATCTAAGCTTCGCTTCCCGCATCTTGTCATCCAAAATAGCCACAGCCACCTTCTCCTGAATGTCTTCATTCCTAATCTTATCCATCCTAGTGTGCCTGCACATCCACCACAACATCCTCATTTCTGCTACTTTCATCTTCTGGATATGTGAGTTCTTAACTGGCTAACACTCTGCCCTATAAAACATGGCAGGTCTGACCACCACTCTATAAAACTTACTTTTGAGTATCGATGGCACTATCTTGTCACACAGGACTCTAGATGTTAACCTCCATTTCATCCATCTTGCCTTTATATGGTGTGTGACATCCTCGTCGATCTCCCTATCCCCCTAAATAACCGACCCAAGATACTTGAAACTGCATCTCTTGGGGATGACCTTTGATCCAAGCCTCACGTCCAAGCCTGCTTCCCCCGACTCAGCGCTGAACTTATACTCCAGGCATTCTGTCTTAGTCTTGCTCAACTTGAAACCCTTAGACTCAAGGGCTTATCTCCAAACCTCTAGCCTTTTTTTAACGCCGCCTCGTGTCTCATCAGTCAGAATTATATCATCAGCGAACAACATACATCATGGGACCTCCCCTTGAATATGGTGTGTCAGTGCGTCCATCACAAGAGCAAATAAGAACGTGTTGAGTGCAGATCCTTGATGTAATTCCATAACAATTGAAAAGTACTCTGAATCGCCTCCCACAGTCCTAACTCAAGTTTTAGCGCCATCATACATGTCCTTAATCGCCCTAATGTAAGCAACCTGCACACCTTTTGCCTCCAAGTATCTCCAAAGAACCTCCCTAGGGACCTTGTCATATGCTTTCTCCAGGTCAATAAACACTATGTGCAAATCCTTCTTCTTATCCCTGTACTGTTCCACCAACCTCCTAATAAGGTGGATTGCTTCCGTAGTCGAACGACCCAGCATGAACCCGAACTGATTGTCGGATATAGATATTGTCCTCCTCGCCCTCACTTCCACCACCCTCTCCCACACTTTCATAGTATGACTTAGTAACTTGATACCCTATAGTTGTTACAACTCTGGATATCACCTTTGTTCTTGTACAACGGTACCACTGTACTCCACCTCCACTCATCCGGCATCCTCTTCATCTTGAAAATAACATTAGATAGCCCAGTCAGCCACACCAAGCCTACTCTATCCACACACCTCCGGAATTCCACCGGAGTTTCGTCTGGCCCGGTTGCTCTGCCCCTGCTCATCTTACGCATAGCCCCCACGACCTCCTCAACCTTAATGCACCTACATTACCTAAAGTCTCGGTGATCCTCGGAATGCTGCAATTCACCTAGCATAATATCCCGATCCTCCTCTTTATTCAGAAGTTTATGAAAGTAGGTCTTCCATCTCTGCTTGATCTGAGCCTCTCCCATCAAAACTCTACCATCCTCGTCTTTGATGCACCTCACTTGGTCCAGATCTCGAGCCTTCCTCTCTCTCGCCTTGGCCAGCCGGAATAACTTCTTATCCCCGCCTTTGTTACCCATTTCCTTGTATAGCCGACCAAATGCTGCAGTCTTAACCTTTATGACCACCAATTTCGCCTCCTTCCTAGCTACCTTATGCCTCTCCCTATTCGCTCTCTACTCCTCGCCTGTGCTCCCTACAAACTTCAGGTTTGCCGCTTTCTTTGCTTCCACTTTACCTTGGACCACATCATTCCACCACCAGTCGCCTTTGTGCCCGCCAGAGTAACCTTTCGAGACCCCTATCACCTCTTTCGCCGCCTCCCTTATACAGTTCGTCGTCATTGTCCACATAGCGCTCGCGTCCCCACTACTCCTCCAAGCTCCCATAGCCAACAACCTCCCCTCCAACTCCTAAGTTTTATCCTTAGTCAGGGCTTCCCACCTAATCCTCGGCCATCCTTGTATGGTCCTCTTTTTCCTCTTTATCATTATACCGACGTCCATCACCAAGAGCCTATGCTGCATCACGAGGGTCTCACCTGGGATAACCTTGCAAACCTTGCACAACCCTCTATCACACCTCCTGAAGAGGAGATAATCAGTCTAATTCTTCGCCATCGTACTTTTGAAAGTGACCAAATGCTCCTCCCTCTTCGGGAAACTAGAGTTCGCAATCACCAGCTCAAATGCCTTAGCAAAATCCAACAGCGAAGTACCTCCTCCATTCCTATCCCCAAAGCCGAAGCCACCATGCACCTCGCCATATCCACCAACAGTCGACCCAATATGACCATTGGAATCCCCTCTGATAAATAAGTTCTCTGCAGGCGAAATACTATGTACAATCTCATCCAACCCCTCCTAGAAGCGCCTCTTAACCTCATCATCCAAGCCTGCTTGTGGCGTGTAAGCGCTAATGATATTTAGGGTGCATTCTCCAACCACTAACTTAATGGACATTAATATATCATTCACCCGCCTAAACTCTACCACAAACTGTCTAAGCTCCTTATCCACCAAAATGCCCACTCCATTCTTACCCTTCATGACTTCAGAATACCACACCTTATATCCATCCGCATCCCTCGCCTTTGATCCTACCCACCTATTCTCCTGGACACAAACTATATTGACCTTCTTCTTTTGGAGAATCTTCTCCAATTCTATAGATTTACCCGTCAATGTACCTATGTTCCAAGATCCAATTTCAACCTATAGGCTCTCTTGTTCCCTTTACCCCCTTTTTCCTCCCGTACCACCCCTTGTCCCCTGCCCCACCCCCACCCCAACTCCTCCTCTGAGGACATGACCTTACTCTACCATTCCATACCACTACCACTATACCTACGACAAACTAAGAAAAATTGCTAACAAAAAATAGGCCACTAACCAAAATAGAAGAAAATAAGTTGTAACTACAGGCACGCTAATAGTATGATTAACTAATGCGAGCTAAAATAACAACAATTTAACTAGCACAGAGAAGAGAAATAGGAAAGAGGGAGGTACCAACTCCCGAGAATAGAACTTGGAAATTTGACTTGGTGTGCACCCGAGGCCGCGAAGACTGACGTTCTTCCTTCTAACTCCCACCGGCCTTGTGAACTCCAACCAATGTCGGGGCTACTCTGCCGCACCCAATGAATCAATTCCGGCCTTCCACGTGCTGCCACCACTTTCACAGCCATCAGTTGCAAATCAACCTTCCGCCTGCGTGTTTGCCTCACGCTCACCTTCTCCGGTACTTGTGGGTAGGTACCTGGAACACTCAAAAGAGGGCAGCCTCTCGGGCCGCAAAAAGAGACAAATAATAGAAAGACGGCTGAAGTGCTACCCCTGTTCAGATCTGGGTAGAGGCGGCCTAAGCAGAGGAGAAAGGAATGAGAAATAAGATCAAGAGTGGAAAGAGAGAGAAAGAGAGAGAGAAAGGGAGATGGATGAAGAGGGACTGCCTATAGGGGGTACAGTGACAGGAGAAGAAGAGTAGGAGGAGAGGAAAGGGAGGTAGAAGTAAGTGGTTCATGAGAATTTGTTATGTCACCATATAGTTTGCACATCTGAGAGATATTTATCTATTTTTATTTAATTAAGAGTTGATACCATAATTTTCAATATTATCATGGCACGTATTTGGGCTTTAACCTAATAATTAGGACTTTTTTTTTCTATTGGATTTTAGTAAATCACCGCAGCCACAAACATTATTTGACAATACTAAATGAGCCGTTTTCGTGAGGACTATATATAAGCTTGTACTATGGTCCGAGCCTGGGCCAAACGGGCCTAGGCTGAGGCGGTCCCGGGCCAAACGGTCCCGGGCCTAACGGGCCAGATGTAAGGGACCGGCCCACTGCGGTCCTAAGCTCACATGGTCCCAGGTTAAATGGGCTGGGCCCGCGGGCCTAACGGGCCTAAACGGGCTTTTCGTTCCGGACTAATTTTTTTTTATCTAGGGAAATTTCTTGTAAACTATATATGCATATACTAATATAGATTGCTTATATATATCTATATAAATATATATATAGTATATATGTATATATATATTGCCTTATATAAGCCTTGTATATATTGTATATATTGTATATATATATATATATATTGCCTTATATATATGTATATATATAGTTTATATGTATTTTATATATATATATGTGTGTGTGTGTGTGTGTGTGTAAAAGGCAATATATATAAATATCTTATGCATCAAATTACTTTTTTTTTATGTCCAAATATATAATTAAAATTAAAAAATTTAAATTTCGAAAAGTGAAAAGTGTCTTCTCGTAACCCCTCACTTCATAAAGTACCGTTTCGCTGACAAAAAGTAATCGTCAATTTACGCCCCAAAACTTTTCCTTTTTACCTATCACTCTTTCCTCCATTATTTCACATTAAATCCTTATATATAGTTTATATGTATTGTCTTATTTATATGTAGATATATATATAGTTTATATGTATTATATATATATATATATGTGTGTGTGTGTGTGTGTGTGTGTATTGTATATATATATATATATATATATATATATATATTAGATATATAATATATATACTATATCATATTTAAACACAAAATAAATTGCAAAGAAATATTCAAGAAATGTCTTATAATTTTTATTATTACGACATTAACAAAAAATGACAATATCTTTCTTAGTCTTCCTCTCTCCAATGGAATGAGCACAATAAGGTACTAATACCACCATTAAAAGGAAAAAAAAACTAAGGAAGATGTGCCAAAATACAAGTTACATATTAGTCTATGTATTATCTCTAACAAATCTCATAAATCCTTCAAGGTCCGGAGGAATTTTCGTTGGTGGTGATGGAAAAGAAGCTTGTTCATCACCGCTTCCGGACGAAGTAGCATCCTGCGCAAGTTCCGCTAGCATTTCATCATAAGCTTCATCTATCTCCGGTTGTGATTCTGGAAGTCCAAAATTTCTTCTTTCCGAACGGATCCAATCTCTGAAGAGTACTGATTTTTCTAAGCTCTCCCTCATAGACGCTCTATGATCACCGATTTGAAGTCTCGCTTGACTGAAAGCACTCTCCGATGCCACTGTTGAAGCTTGAACGCTTAAAATATCTCGAGCCATCCTTGAAAGAACCGGATAGTGTTTTTGTTTGTCCTTCCACCATTCCAAAACATCGAAGGAGCCGTCGGGATTCTCTGATTCAAGTCCCTACGTCAAATAAACTTGAAGCTCATTTAGTTGTGAACTATCACCAATATTATCACCTTGAGAACCCCTGAACTCCATCCAAGCACTGAGGGCTTTTAGGCTTGCAGTTCTTTTAGATGATCGTGAAGTAGACGAAGTAGGAGTTGGAATATTGGGTCTAGCATGATCTAAGGCAGTTTGACATGCATTATAAATTGTTTGTGCATTTATTTTAATTGAGGTTTTTGCATCTCCAAGTGCAGCAAATTCATCAGGTGAAAGTGATAAAGAGTTATAAATTTTAGAATACCAAAAGTGTGAACCTCCTAATTTCATTGTAGGGTTTAATAGTGCAGCAACACCAAAAATAGGGGGGATAGGGAAAAAATATTTTTTAAACTTAGCTTTCATAGAATTAATAGCATGTTCATAAATTACCCCACCCTCTGAAAATTGAGAAAATAAATCTGCAAGTGCAGCAATATAAACTAAATAATTAGAAATAGCAGGATAGTACTGCTCAGATAATTCATTTGTTGCAACATGAAATTGTTCTAAAAAATCTACAAGCATTTTAACATTAGTCCAGTCTTGATTAGTAAGGTGCTCGTCATCATCATCAACACCATTACCTACACGAGCATTATAGGTTGCGCTAATTGGGTTTCTATATTCATAGGCAACAACTAGACTTTCATACATGTAATTCCATCTAGTCGGACAAAGTTTAGGAACCTTTCTTTCCCTAAGGCCAAATTCATTACATTTTTTAAAATATTCTCTAAGTCTACTTCTACGGTTTGAATAAAAAAGCCAATTAAGAGCCATTTTTACCTTTTCAATTTCTATATTTAACACTTTCATACCATCACCAACAATTAAATGGTAAATACGACAAATACATCTAACATGAAAAATATTAATAAATGCGGGATTTAATGTACTTGTAAGCAAGACTATTGCATTAGTGTTACTAGAAGCATTATCCATTGAAAAGACATTATTTTATCTCTAATATAAAAATATCTACAAATATCTGCTACTGTGTTAGCAATAAACTTACCTGTGTGGCGTGAATTAATTATTCTATAAGCAATAATGCGTTTTTGCATTATCCACTCCTCATCTATCCAATGACTTGTAACGGTTAGATAATCACAGTCATTAGCACTTCTACCTATATCAGTTGTAATAGCAATGTGACAATCTATATGAGTAAATAAATAGCGCAAATATTGTTCATATTCATGTTTATATTTATAAATATCGACCTTTACGGTTGCACGAGGCCATCCTTTATAAGTAAGATTATAAACTTTTCTAATATAATGCACAAAATGAGGGTTAGAAGGAAAACTATATGGTAAGCACATAACAGTTACCATTTTTGCTAATTCTTCACGATCTTTATTTGGATCGTAATATAAAATGTCACCGGTAACAGTGTTAATTCCCGGTTGAACTAGATTTGAACCTGTACTAGGGTGAACCGTAGTATCTACACTTGTCCCCTCTTCCGCAGCTTTCATTTGTAAATATCTAGCTTTATCTCTAGGGTGTTTCAATATGTGCCTAATCAAACTACCCGTACTGCTACGGTTGCCAGTAAATTTATGAGCCATCAAAGACCCACAAGTTTTACACTTAGCCTTATTTTCTTCTCTTAGTTGAGTAAAAAAGTACCAAACAAGAGATGTTTCGGGCCGTTTAGCAGGTTTTCTATTAAATGTAGGGGTTACTATAGGAGGGTCAGGCGGGGCATCAGTTGGGTTATTAACAGGACTAGTAGGTGTATCATCTAAATCCGGTTGTGTTTCATCTAAATCATCATTTTCCGCCTCATTCATAATTTCTTCATCTAATTGTTGACCCGGTGCAATATCATGGCAGAATTGACTATCGAAAAATTGAAAACAAGGTTTATCACTATCAAGAATAACAGGTGGAGGAGGACGAGTAACAAGGGAGGAATAGTAGCTTGGCGACTAGATTCACCAATTTTAGATTTTCCCTCGCCCTTACCACCAAATATTTTTTTCAAAGAAAAATCCATATTAGTTATAATTATACTAAATAAAACAAACAAAACAATAATATTAAAACTTAAAGAGTTGGAACGAGTTTACCGAAATGACGAGCAACTTCTTGAAAATTGAATATCGTTGAAGACTTGAAGACTTAAATACTTCAATTCACCAACTTAACATTTTTTTATGAAATTGCAATAACAAAGTAAGTAATTATGGAAGAAAATTAAAGAGTGATTGAGAGAGATTGATGAATTTGTGAGTAAAAATGAAAGAATGAGGGGGTATTTATAGTTGAGAATAGGTAAAAAGTGTATTTATAAAAAACTTGGGGTTAAAATAAAGTTTGGGGGCCAAATGGCTATTTTTTTGAACTTCAAACGGCCAAAAATTAAAGGCCAACGGCTAGATTTTAAAAATCTGACCGTTGGCCATTAAATTTTTTTTTTAATTATAGCCGTTGGGCCCGGCCCAGGCCCGCTTGACAGTCCCGGGCCAAACGGTCCCCGGCTCGTGAGCTTCTTGGTCCGGACCGGCCCGCGATGGGCTTTTGCACCACTAGGGACCGGCCCATTTGAACCGGCCCGTTTGGCCCGTGGTCCCGAGCCGGGTCCAGGCCGGGCCCGGACCATAATACACCCCTAACTATATATGCTACGTGAATATGGATTTTGATAACTGAGAGGAGTTTGTTTAGTAAGAAGCACAAAGCAACATGCAAACTCAAAGCTTGAAAAGATCTATCAATTCCTGATAATGAAATTAAGGGTTGGTCTTCTTATTCATCCACATGAGGTGAACTATTTTTACCCTCATTCTTGTTGTTGATATTACTTTGTTAACTGACTATTGATGAGGGGTGCATATTTTTAAAAGAAAATCAATAAAGATTTTAACTTAGTTTTTCCTTTTCATTCTTCTTCAACTTAAAAGGATAATGCTATATATAGCTTATATCCGAAGTTTAGTGGCAGACCCAGACTTTTATGCAAGCGATGCATATACTGAAGTCCTCAAAAATAATTGACAGTAAAAGTGACACCGAATTAACAAACAAACAGGTTTACCTAGTGCTTTATTTTGGTTCATAATAAAACCCTAAAAGAAAATTTGGCCATAGCTCTTTATATTGTTTTCAAGCCACATTGTTTATCAAAAAAAAAAAAAAAACTATATTTACAAATAGAACTTTTACCCTTACAATTTAACATTTTGTTGAACTTTAGAAAATTTTGCTGTAACAAACATCTATTTGATCATATAAACAAAATTCTAAACTCCATTTATTTATTTATTTCAATTCAATTTGCACTAATATTTAACAAGAAAACAACAGAATAGATAACCTAAACAATGGAAAGAGACCAAGTACATAATAAAGATAGAGCAGAAGAACCACTTGGAAATCCGAACAAGGCAAAACTTTGTTTAAAGATGTTCAACTGTTTTAATTTTATACCAGTTTGTTTCTTTGAAAAATAATTGTCACATAAAAATAGTAAAAAAATATTTATGAAGCTAATTCAACTGAATCCCCTTGAACCAATATGGGTCCGCCCCTGCCGATGTTACGTTGGTAATATTTCAAGATGAGCCTCTCCAATTGTAGGCGGTGTCCAGAAAGTCTAAAATAAAAAAAATTAACAACATGAGCAGCTAAAGTATTTTAACTGACACTGAGTTTTTCGTTTTACATGCCTCTCATAAATTAGCATCGCAAATCAATGACAATTAGCCAACTTAAAATTTAAAAACCAAATCAAGCTACTTCAAATGGAAGGAGTACAAATATTTGAGATTTGATGAATGCGTGTAATCTTTCCTTGGCAGAGTATATTAAGGAATATTAATTTAGTTTGGATAAAGTTTTAGGCATACTTCCGTGGTTTAATATTATTGTTGTTACTTTATCCGAAAAATAAATTATTTTTTGTACAATTGTGAAAACCACATATAAACAGATGCTCTTTTATGTGTTAAAAATGTTTGGTGGACTGACATGCATAGAGTAGTAAGATTTAGAATATAATTATCAAATTCAAAAAGCAGCGAAAAGGATGAAAGAAAGAGAAAGGAAAATAAAGGTGATATGAAGCTAGCAGTCCACATAATACAAGTTACAATTGCTCTTGTAGTATCTTCTATCGAAATATACTATGGATACGATCGTAGCTTAGCTATGAGGTGAAAGCAAAGACGGAGCTAAGATATTGTGTTAATGGGTTTTGGTAAAAAATACTCCCTCAGTTTCAATTTAAACGAGGTAGTTTGATTTGGCACGAAATTTAAGAAAATAAAAGAAGACTTTTAAAACTTGTACTTTTAAAAACTTAAGGGGTAAAGCTTTGTGGCGCCATATAACGACCCGGCCGGTCGTTTTGAATATTGTAGCATGTTCCCCCTTTTTATTGCTTATTCTATGTTCATTTGTGGTTATGTGACTTGCCGATGTGGTTGGTTTGGTTCCGGGGATGTTTCTGTCACGACCCAAAACCCACCATAAGTCGTGATGGCGCCTAACATCGCTGTTAGGCAAGCCAAAGGTGAACTACCAACTTAATTATTCATTTTATTATTTTTGAAATCATAAATCTTATTAGAAGGGAAAGCAATGCATTGAAAATCTTGATACGTACAATTTAAATAAAATATAAAGTAAAAGTGTGTCAATGGTAAGCAAAACCATAAATAATTTCTAGAACATCCCAAAACCTGGTGTCACAAGTACATGAGCATCTACTAGGAAGTACAATAACTATACAACATCTGTCTGGAATACAAGATAGACAGGATAAAGTAAATAATTATGATGGAGGCTCTGTGTGCTGCGAATCGTAGCATGAAATGCAGCTTACCATAAAATCTCCTCAGCAGCTGCGCCTACATGCCCAAATGACCACCGAATGAACTTCTCAGATCCTGCACATTTAGTGCATAAGTGCAGTATGAGTATGTAAATCAACGCGTACCCAGTAAGTATCTAGCCTAACCCTGAGGAGGTAGTGACGAGGAGTCGGCATTGACACTTACTAGTGGTTCAGTAAATCAAATATAATAAAGTATACGAGTATGAAACATGATAAATAAACAATGAGAATAGATATAGGGCAAATAGTACGGTCTACAGCTGAACAGTGAACACAAGGTCCTCAATTATCGGATACCTCCTTAAATGGAATACGTAATGGTCAATACCAAATCAACGGTCACATCTCAAGTCAGGAAACTCATGAGTACGCGGACTTCTTATCAAGTATTTTGCACGATTATGCCGAGGCGAGCGGCCTGATCCCATAAGCGTATTACATAGAACTATTGAGGGGAACGGCCCAATCCCATAAGAGTTTGATACATAATCCTGCCGAGACAAACGGCCCGATCCCATAAGAATATGTTAATCTGCCGAGGCGAACGACCCGATCCCACAAGAGTGTGTTACATGATACCGCCGAGGCGAATGGCCCAATCCCGTGAGAGTGTGTTACATGATACCGCCGAGGCGAACGACCCGATCCCATAAGAGTATTGCTGAGGCGTTCAGCTTGATCTCATTAGAATATAAAACTTTGACGGATCATTGACCCCACTCACAAATATATGTGTGAGTTATAAAATTCAAGAAAAACTATCGAACGAATACGCAAAACGCAAAAAAATCCGTAAAGAAAAGTACAATTTCCATGGCTAATCAAGTAGCTCGTCAAGTATCTAAAATAGCAAGTCCAATACTCTACGCGAGTCTAGTCTCAAGCTAAATGGAAATTAAAATATTTAAACATGCAAGAATAACTCAAATAGTACAATTAAAGCATGGCGTGAGTCTAAGTCTACCTGTACATAATCAGGAATTCTAGCATATGCACGGACACTCGTCACCTCATACGTATGTAGCTCCCACAACATGTAGCACATAATAAATATAACACCTACGTGGTAAATTCCCCCTAAAAAAGTTACACAGGAGACTTACCTCGCTCCAAAATCCGATAACCGTCTCCAACGCCTCTCTAACTCCTCAAATCGATGCCAAATGATCCGAAACTAATAAAACACCATGAAAATCAATCAAAATATACTCAAATACTCGTAATTTAACAATTTGTAACAATTCCCAACTCCGCTCGAAAAGTCAACAAGGTCAACGCCGGGGCCCATGTGCCCAGATTCCAAATTTTATCGAAAACTAGTATTACCCTTAACTTATATAGTATATATCCAAAGAATCATCCAATTTCATCCACGAATTGACCTTCAAATCAAGGATTTACCATTTCTCAATTTTGGGGCTCAAAACCCCAATTTCTACAATATAAAGACGGATAAAAATAATAATCAATGAAGCTAATCATGGAAAAACATAAAAATAAAGGTCAGATATTTACCCCCATAATGATATGAGAGAAACGCCGCGAAAATCACCTCAAACGGAGCTCTAGAACTCAAGATATGCTCAAAATACTAAAATCTCGATTTAAAATACTGTCCAGATGATTTTTGTTCATCATCTTTGTGGGAGACCTTCGCGTTCGCGAAGAGCAATTTTTCGCGTTGACCGGTCAATCCGGAAATCCTTCTTCGCATTCGCAGAACCTCTCTCGCGTTCGTGAAGAACAAAAATTCGCACCAGAAACCACCAATCTTTCCCGACACGGAAAAGGGAATAACTTTCTCATACGACCTCGGAATTCGACAATTCTTGTTGCTATGGTTCTGTATTTATGATACGGATCTAATGGTTTAATCTAATAACAAATCAAAGGTCATTTTCTCAATATAATACCTTTTATGCCTAAAGAAACAATGCTGAAACATCAAATAAGAGTGCGACACAATCCAAATACATCTAAAACACACCCGAGGCCCTTGAGACCCTGCCCAATCACAGAAACCAGTCCCGAAACATAACACGAACCTATTCGAGGCTTCAAATCACACCAAACAACATCAAAACTATGAACCGCATCAATTCAAGCCTATGAACTAATGAACTTTTAAACTTCTAAAACTCATGCCGAACCATACTAAATCAACCCGGAATGGCCTCAAATTTTGCATGGAAGTGCCAAATGAAACAACGGACCTATACCAACTCCCAGAACCATAATCTGGATCCGATATCAAGAAATTCAACTCTCTGTCAAACCTATCAACCTTCTAAACCTTCAATGTTCCAACTTTTTCCAAAAAGCATCAAACTAGCCTGTGGAATTCCAAATCCTAATTCGGACAAACACCTAAGCCTAAAAAATCATCCGGACCTAAATGAACCGTCAAAACTCCGATCCGAGGTCGTTTACCCAAAAGTCAAATCATGGTCAACCCTTCCAACTTAAAGCTTCCGAATTAAGAATCATTCTTCCAAACCAACGCTGATCTTCCCGAAATCTAATCCGACTACACGTGCAAGTCATAATACATGAAGTGAAGCTACTCAAGGTCTCGAACCGCCGAACGACATGCTAGAGCTCAAAATGACTGGTCGGGTCGTTACATTCTTCCCCACTTAAACATACGTTCATCCTCGAATGAGCCAAGAACCGTTCTAGAGTTGCCCAAAATCACTGTTTAACACCTCGTGCACCTACCCGTGCCACCACAACCCATATGAGCACATTAGCTCAAGCTAGAATGAAGATCCTTCTTGCTACCTTAGCCCTTAAGCCTTAGAACCAAATTCCAACATCCAAAATTCTCTACCAGGTTTTTTTCTAAGATACGCATGCTGTATCAATCTCAACACACTGTACCAAAACATGATCATGCACCCATGATGAATTCACACAATGCACCACATAATTCTTATGCTCATAATAACATTCTCGGACCACGATAGCTGCAAATTCACGAAGCCGATGCTCGCAACATACCTTATAACGCATATAAGCCTTGTTCCAACCCTCGAAATACTGCAATGATGAAAGAGATGTGTAGAAACTCATAACTACCTGCCAAATCAATAACTCATGGAGTCGCTCCACTTGGCTAGAACCATTGCCTCATTCTGAACTGATTAGTGACATTTTCCCTCTAATATACATTATATAAATCCGATTGCTCTGAGTCCAGGTCCAACAACCTCGCCTTACCCAGTACAAGCTGCTCAGGCAATAAGTCACCTCAAACATCGTCTAAAATCTCCTACGACGCCATTAATGCGCCAACAAGCTACAACTCGAATATGACCAATAAGGAATAATGAACCTAAATACAAGACTATTCGGCCTGCGCAACGAACAAAAACAACAAAACCAATTCTATGAACCTATCTCAGAGATGAAAAACAAGGAACACAAAATAAATGTAAGGAACCGTACTCAACATCTCATTGTTGCGGCATGCAACCCGATCCACACATGATACATTTGCAGCGTGCAACCCAATCCAAACATGATAACCGTGGAGGCGTGCCACCTGATCCACACATAACAATCAATAAGGAAATACCCACCAATCCATAATGTTCGTACGTGCAAAACACACGTATATCAACAACAAGTATGCCAAGTGCATAACATTACTCTAGCTACAAGGGCCCAAGCACGACTAAGGTGCAATAAATATCCTACATCTTTAGAGCCATAGTGCTCATATAATATCACAAGCTATACGGGATCACAACCCACATGGAATAATAGAGTATCACATAGAATAACTGACGACATGGAAAACATCTAACATCCAAAGACTCATCCATAAGCAATGGTGTGGTGAATGATCACATACGACCTGATGTAGAGCATATATTCACATTAGATCTACTAACGGACCTCAAGCCGACTCCGATCATCCCATATTGGGCTAATAACCTTTCAAGGGTCCACAATGACCCTATTCATGATATATACGATCAACCGTCAAATCCTTTCCAAATTGGAATCCTTAAAAGAAGTCTATGGGATCATATGGATGTTTTTCCCTATTTTGACTCAGAACAAACGCTCATAGAAAACCATTCTCTGACGATACTAAGGTAGCGCCAGCATACACTGAACATCTGAAATCTTCCCCCTGCTCCTCCGAGCCCGTGACATTCTTGTCAAACTGAATCGCAACCTCAATCCTTCAATTCCCATTCCATACCGAATCTATCATGCTATTACATGAGGTTACAAGAATTTCATCATAAATCCTGAAACACTAGTAGAATAAATACTTCATCGGCTAGAAACCTTTCATTTAACTTGTTTCAGAAGGAGAATCGCAATACAAAACCAACTTCCCATAACCGCAGAGAACACAAACCTAAATTCTAGCCTAAACCACCATAACTCTTTCGGGGCCCATTTACTCACAACAAAACCATCCGAATCAAATACCTCCAAATCAGTCAAATTATGGAGATTGCCAAGCCTGCAAGTTTATCCACAAAACACCTGTATGGCCTTATCACACAAAAGGAATCGATTATCTTCTCAACTATACTGATCCAAACCACTACTAACTGACTCAACTTCTACCGATTTACTCTTGACTTGCCTCCAAAGTAATACCTCTTTTCAAGCACATAACAGACCCCAATCGACACTCACCCCGAGTGACCCCAAACCACAAGACCACATCGCCTCAACACCCATAAGCCATTTCATACAGTCCTCATACACTCAATAGTAACTCCAACTGATACACTTATCCTGAAAGATCTTTTGTGAATCTGAAGCCGTTTCTCCCATTAACATAGAATTTCACAAAGTATCCTTCACACTCAGCTGCGAAATCCAGTCCTCAGCCACAAAATGAAAAAAAAATCCTTAGGCACCACACTTTAAATTTGGAATCAACTAGAACCATTATTGAGAGTACAATCTCGATTATTTAATCAAACCACTAGTGTTTTGATGACGTCCAAGTTCACTACCTAAAAGTAAATGGACACAGTCGCATGCAATATAATTTTTACCCAATTGTGAGTCGGGGCCGAATCCTACAGAGAACAATATGTAGGCGATTAGGCATGTAAGAGAATTATCACTTATTATGCTAAGCCAAACACTTAGATAGATTTTGAGACAATATTTATAACTAATTGCGAAATGTAAACTAACCTAGAAAGCAAGTAAAATGATCAATGGCTACAAGCATGGATGCATTAGGAATTACACTCAAGTAACGATCTAATGTATTTCACAATTTTACAAATATGAGTGAGTTTATATTAATTAGCCTCGGGTAATAATTCTATATTAGCTTCTTCCGAAGACTAACAAGACTTTCTATTGAATTATCCCTAAAATAATTAAGAGATTAAGCACACACGATTATGGCTACAAGTAGTTCAATCCTATCCCTAGGTAGAATCTATAAAGTAAGGATTAATGCCTCAAGTTCTTGTTAATTAATCTTTCCCAACCCCAAACTATCTTTCCCAAAATTAATTCGGAGTGAATGGGCGAGTCCTAGGGTTAGCTAATCCCTTTGGAAATATTAAAGAATAAGAATAATTAAAGAAACAATAACTCACTTCATAATAAATAAAAATCGTTCAATACGTAAGCACAACAAGATATCTAATCCCCACTTCAAATATAAATATTCCCATAAACAAGATTCAAGTGTTGGAAAAAATACTACACACTTAGATATTCAATACAAAGCAAGGAAATGAAGAAATGAACATAAATGGGTAAGAAATTCTCAACCAAAAGCTTCAAATCTTCAAGACCCAAGTGTATGTTCAAGAACCCTAGCTCCAAAACTTGTCTTCTTAGTCAAGAGATGTTAAAGATATGCAGATAGTGGCCAAAGATGCCAAATATATGTTTCCAATAAGCTAGATCGTGTATTTGTGGGTTTGGAATGGAGAAAATGTGAAATGCCAAGACTGTCCATAGCTGAAGCCCGTTGACCACACCTGCGGAACAAATCTCGCAAGTGCGGTTCCGAAGATGCGGATTCTTGCTCGCAAAAGAGATGTTTGGTGGAAAATGGCTATTCTGTAGAAGCGGCCAAAAGAACGCAGAAGCGCGTCTGCAGAAGCAGTCTTCATGCACAGAAGCGCGACCACAGAAGCGGTTCATCTCGCAGATGTGATTTCTGCCTTGCAAATCTCATTCCACAGATGCGAGACCGTAGATGCGGCTGCCTGTGCAAATGTGATTCCACTGGAAATATTTTCACCTCTTTTACTCTTTTTGCACAATTTCCCTTAATTTGATCTCAACTCTCTTCAAGACATCATATACCTGAAAATCTAGCAATACACACCATAAGCAACCTCATATTATAATTAACGGATGCAAAAACTAAAGAAAAGAGACTAAAATAAATGGTAAAATCACCACTCATCAACACCCCCAACTTAAAGCTTTTGCTTGTCCTCAAGAAAATCAAAACCAAAAATTCAATGAGGTTTTACCATTTAAAGCGCAATTAGCATCGGTATCATTTCCAAATCATATTTTCCAACTAAGCACAACACTTATGGCTTTGGTTGGTACTAATAATTAGGCTCAAGCATGTGAATCTCAACCAAGTAAGTCCCTCATTTAAAACAATCTCAAGAATGCATTGGAGTTTCAAAATAATCAAGTGACAACAACCAAGCCTCAAGAAGTGACTCAAAAGCACTAGTCTATTACATATGCTCAATTTACTCAATTCGGAATATATCAATGTCACCAATTCATCATAATCCATGTTCCCTCACAAGAAATAAAGTCCTAACGTTACAATAACAACACAAGGGACAAATGCACAAAGACACTCACTCTCAACAAAAATATCATATCATAAGCTTGCCCTTATTTAATTCGCCGCCTATTCAAGAACTTTCGGCTGGAGATCCCATAAGGACTTTTTAAGCTTGTAATGTAGGCTTTGGGAAGGGTAGGATAAGCATTTGTGATACAAGTATCAACACCCTCCTTGAACACTACTAACATTTGTATTTCTTTTTGCACTTTGCTTCTTTTAAACCACATAGTCTTTATCGACATCTAGTTACGAACATAGAACCATTTGAAAGTACCTCTCTAATTTTTTCAAGACTCCATTTTTTTTCTCCATATATATATATATATATATTTATATATATATATATATATATATATATATTTTCTTTTGCTTTTCTATTGGAGCTTGAGTATCTTCATCTAACACAACTTTGAGGTATTTGCTTCTACACACAATGTACATCTTCACTATTTCCTAATTAACACCAATACCCCCAACTTAGGCTTTTACTCATTCTTAACATTTAAGAAGGGACGGGTTTAAAAGAGGGAATTATTTCACAAAAAGGGTAAAGGTATGTAATGAGGTAGCCAAAGAAAAGGTTAAAGACTCAAATGGGGTTAACTAGTGATAATATTTATGCCATGGTAGGCTCAAAAGGCTAAAGAGGCTTTTTTTAAAGATCAAAAAGAATGCCTAAGGTCATCCCTCCAACCAAACATAATTAACATTAGCATTGAAAGACCAACCAGGCAAGTTCTAGATGATAAAAGTAAACACAAGAATTATTTTTAACAAAAACTAACACATATGGAACATGAACTAATCAAGACGGATCAATTTCACTTCTTAATAAGAATAATTTGTGCAATATCATGTCAACTAGCGGGCAAAGAGTCACAAAATGAACCAAAAATTTATCACAAAAACTATTTTTCCCCATGCAACTTACTTTTTCAATTTAGAACCAAAATTCGGAGGGGTATTCTTAATTCACGCTTCACATACAAGAAAATAATTTTATTAGTACCAAATAATCCAAAATTCTCCACATAACCAAACAAGACTAATTCCCTTATGAAAGTCGTCACGCCATCCATCATAGGGAAAAGTCACCAGGTTCAACACAAAAATATTCCTCGGAAAAGAACCGTAGCATAAAGAAAACCCAAAGAAATTTATTGAAAAATATATTACTAATAAGGAGATAAAATTAATATAAACTAAAAACTACTAAAGAAAATAAAATAAACACTAAAGGAATAAAAATAAAATAACTAAAAACTACTAAAGAGCATAAAATAACAAAAGCAACTAATACTAAAGGAATAAAAATAACATAAACTAAATACTACTAAAGAAAATAAAGAAATAAAGAAAAAAAAATAGAATAACAAAAGAGACTAATCCACAAATGTATCACCAATCACAAACTACACCCGGTAAAGGCACATGATAAACAATAGCAAAACAAGCTCGGCAAGGGCACACAATATCCATACAAAAGCATAAGCCCGTCAAGGGGACAAGTCAAGCATGAATGTACAAATAAAGTATATTCCCTAAAGCCACCCCAACTAAAAACACTGCAGTATCTTTATTGCACAATGTCAAGATAAAATAAGAGTAGTTTGAGGATCTCCTGCGGGCTGCATCAGATTAGCAGACTGCGTGAAAAAGCTAATCACTGCTGTGTAGAGCTCTCGGCCTCATCATCATCAGTAGCATCAGTATCAGCATCAGCAACATTCGACAAGAAGGAATACTCTTCACTATCATCTTTGTCCTCGACCGGTATCTTCCTGTTCGGCTGCCCGCATCTGAAGATGCCCTTGATGTCTCTCCACATCTTTATCATGAACTTATGTTTCTTCTTGTTTCTCTCTTTCTCCTTATTGAAGTCTACCTGAAGATCTACATGTGCCTTGGCCATGTTGCCATAGGCTGCCTCGAGCCTGCTAAGAGAAGCTGCCAACTTCTCATGCGACTCTGCGTGCTTCTCCTAATTCTCCAGGTAGGTCTTCATTTCTTCCCTGGTAAAAATACTTGGGCATAGGCTGGGAGTGTGAGGGTCCACTAGGAAGTTGTGACACTAAGTCACGGATGGAGACAAGCTGTGAGTTCAACATCCCAAATGGTCCCTCAGACAGTGCTGCCTGTGAGGAGGACCCCTCACCTACAACAATCTCCATTTTCCTCTTCTTGCTTTTTACCACACTGCCTTCTCCTGTCACTCTCAATGGGTGAAAGGGCTTGTCCGCCGGTATCAAATGATCTCCATTCCATTCCTCAACCTGCGCACGCCTGTACAACTCTGTAATCAATGATGGAGATACCAATATCGAGCCACCTTGAAGCATATACTTCTTCAGCTCCTGAACGATGTAATGACCAACATTCACTAGAATGCTATCAAGGATGCAAGAAATTATCAAGGCCCTAGTATATGTGACATCAGACACGTTCCCACAACGAGACACTCTGCTCGCAACCATATACAACCACATTTTTGCATCAGCTGTGAAATCACCACATTTGATGCCTTTTTTCTTTTTAACCCAAGTCACTATTTGACCTATAAGACAAAGCTTTGAGACTAGCCAATCACCATTGTCACATGTATCTCTTTCTCGCATTGGCTCGAGCGGATGATTTTGAAGCCCATAGACATCATTTATCTCTTCAACTCCAAATTTCACAATCTTTCCCCTTATTGTAATTTCATGATTTTGGAAATCGGTACGCTTTAAGTTGGCGTAAAACTCCCTAAGCCATTCCTCATTGGCCTTGCATGGAGTGGGGATGAAGCAGGTCCATCCGCTTGAAACTAGCCGGCCATGGAAATCCGGAAGGAGCTCGACCACTTTATCATCGGCAATTCCTTTCTCAAGTTTGAGCTTATTCATGAGGAGATCATCATAATACCGGTTTTGGCACTCGGAAGACATGAATCTGCTGGCATTATAGTTTAAATCCTCAGCAAATTCTTCAATTTCATGATCAACCTCCGCATTTTTGTTTATGTTCGGGTCCATTTTAAGCTCAAAGTACCTTTAAAGATAAAAAAAAAAAGTTAGTCAGGCATTAGAACCATGTTAAGAAATTCAAAACAATGCAATCAGGCCAAAGAATCAAGCCAAACGGGCCTAGCAAGCCATAATTGCAGAGCCACTGTTTTTTGCCAAAACTGCCCAGTCACCGCACCTGCGGAAAAAACATCGCAGGTGCAGGCCCGCTTCTGGGGCATTTCTTTCGCTTCTGCGAACTTTTCCAGCTGACCTGAAATCGCACCTGCGGAAAATACATCGCAGGTGTGAGGCCGCATCTGCGACATTTTTTCCGCTTTTGCGGTGTTCATCAGGGGTTTCAAAAACCCAGAAACTGGCGAATCTTTTCACTTCTTAACATGATTTTAGCATATAATTTATACTCAAGACTTCTAAATTAGTGCACTAGATGATTATACGACTTGATTAAGCTTGATTTTAAGGCACTTTGCAACAAAAATTCTCTTGGACAAATTATCAAACATTTAACGAGCAAAGTGAAGTCATGCTTCTTTAAACAAATTAGGTACTCAGATTCCCCACATGTTTTTCAGCAACAACAACACTCACGACTACACTCAACCAATTTCCTCACCCCTAATATTAACACTAATCAAAAGAAAATGGGGAATTAGGGGATACGGCCATGGAAAATTAGAGATGAAGAAGAAGGAGAAGAAGAAAAGAGAAGTAGGGTGGACATGTTTACCTGAGTTGTCTTGTGTGAGAGCAATAGAGTGTGAGACCAGCAGATTGTGTAAGAGATGAAAGGGAGTTTTGAGTTTGGGGAAAAAAGGTTAGAGTGTTACCTGTAAGAGAGACATAGTAGGGCTTTAAAAATTTACCGACTGGCCGCTTCTACGGAAGGATTAGTGCTTCTACGTGAGCGCTCATGCGAAGAAAATATCACTTCTGCAAAAACTTTGCACCTGTGATGCCCTGGGCGCTTCTGCGAGACCGCATCTGCGTTAAAAGTTTCGCAGATGCGGTTGCACCAGATTTCTCAATGACAGAGCTGGGCAGCCACTGTTTTTGTTCACTCCAACACTTTAAAATCCTTAATTCAACTCTAAAAAATCTGAAACTTGGCAAATTAGTCAAAATTAATATATTAAGCTATTCTAAAAAAAAATTTCAAAAATGAATTCAAAATTTGAAAAATGATGGGTATGTGCTTGGCCAATGTGCGATCGCATTTTCAGTCGCATAACCATTATGCGGTCTGCAGAATTGGCATTCCACCGTATTTTTGACGATCAAAGCTTACGAACTTCTGACTTATTCTACGACCAATATGCGGTCCGCATAACCAATATGCGATCGCATTATTTTTTCCGCGGAAAAGCAAGTTTAGCCACTTTTTGTTCACTTTCCCTGCACTCTAAGACACACACACATCAAAATGTTCAACAAAAATAACTAACCTACAAAGCGCCACATTTAACGTCATGGCACAACTTGAATCAACTTTACTACTTTTCTCGCCACTTGGAAGATATGAACTGGGCACCCAACTTGGAATCAAGTTTGTGACCACGAGCGACGGGGGATGGTAAGTAGATGTTCAAGCCAAATGCCATTTGCTTCATTTTGCATTTCTTGGCTTTCATGTGAGGAATGTCATTTTGCCTTCTTGAACTTTCAAACTGTAAAATGTATGGACTTTGCCTTTCCTCTTCGCAATCTCTCATTGATTCGTGAAGTTCAATTCCCATATTACCACACAACTCCAATGTTGAGAAATGCTTGGAATGTGACATCAAGCCTCCAAATTTCAATTCTTTCCGGATTTTGACATCCTCTTGGTCCCACGAACTAGTATCAAATTCAACCATCTTTTCAACTACATCGGTTGACTCTAATTCCATATTTTTCTTGGCACCACTAACAAGCATGGAGTCGGTTGGCGGATGTTCAATTCTTGATTCCTCAAAATAAAGCTCACTCTCTTCCTCGAAGTTTGACTTTTCTTGAGCTCTTTCCACACTCTCAAGTTGGTGAGCATAGTGAGTCTCAACCAGTATTTTCATTTGAGCTTCCAAAGTACTGATATTCTCATCATTTTGAGTCTAAACTTGTTTCAAGTCCTCGAGTGCCAAGTTATGCTTCTCCTCACTTTCAAGAATGGCCTCCAACATGAGCATCATCCTCTCATTTTGAGCATTTGAGAGTTCTTCTTAGTTTTGATCAAGTGCCAAAGAAGGATTTTCGGCTTCAACCTCTAAGGAAGGTTTTTGGCTATCATTCACTTCCGAGGCTTTTTGGACCTCTAAAGCTTCAAGCATTTTTCCCATTTGTAAGTTCATCCTTTCAAGTGCCAAATCATTTTGGAGACTAGTTTCCAAAAGTTCCTCCAAGGTCTTTTGCTCTTTGTTTCCCTCTTCAAGTAGGCATTCCAACATGAGCTTGAACTCTCCATTTTGACCATGCTCAATTTCTTCCACTTCCATATCCCTATAATTATCATCACAAAAAGTAGAATCATCATAGTGGGGGTTCGGGGAAGGGAAGGAAAAATAAGCACAATTATCCCAATGGCCATTTTGACCACCACAATCACATATACTCCACTCATGGGTTTGAAATTGTGTGCTCAATCCTCCCCCGACAGAATTTAAATAATTTTTCCACGAGTGTGGTCCTCCATAATAAGGACAAAGGTCATCAAAATATGAACAACTACCATCCGACCAATTCTCATTATGTGATGCCATTTTCAAAAAATTATGAAAATAAAAAGGAAAATAAACAAGAAAACAACAAGAAAAATAAACAAAGATAAGAATATAATTACACAAATATTCACAAGTTTGGACCAAAGCACATACACTTATTTCTCAAACAACCTAAATACGCCAAATTGTTCCCTCGCAACGACGCCAATTTTGATGACGTCCAAGTTCACTACCTAAAAGTAAATGGACACAGTCGCATGCAATATAATTTACCCAATTATGATTTGGGACCGAATCCCACAAAGAACAATATATAGGCGATTAGGCATGTAAGAGAATTATCACTTATTATGCTAAGCCAAACACGTAGAAAGATTTTGAGAAAATATTTATAACTAATTCCGAAATGTAAACTAACCTAGAAAGCAAGTAAAATGATCAATGGCTACAAGCATGGATGCATTGGGAATTACACTCAAGTAACGATCCAATGTATTTCATAATTTTACAAATATGAGCGAGTTTATATTAATTAGCCTCGGGTAATAATTCTATATTAGCTTCTTCCGAAGACTAACAAGACTTCCTAATTGAATTATCCCTAAAATAAATTAAGATATTAAGCACACTCGATTATGGCTACAAGTAGTTCAATCCTATCCCTAGGTAGAATCTGTAAAGTGAGGATTATCGCCTCAAGTTCTTGTTAATTAATCCAACCTCAAATTATCTTTCCCAAAATTAATTCGGAGTGAATGGGCGAGTCCTAGGGTTAGCTAATCCCTTTGGAAATATTAAAGAACAAGAATAATTAAAGAAACAATAACTCACTTCATAATAAATAAAAATCGTTCAATACATAAGCACAACTAGATATTTAATCCACACTTTAAATATAAATACTTCCCTTAAACAAGATTCAAGTGTTGGAAAAAATACTACACGCTTAGATATTCAATACAAAGCAAGGAAATGAAGAAATGAACATAAATGTGTAAGAAATTCTCAACCAAAAGCTTCAAATCTTCAAGACCCAAGTGTCTGTTCAAGAACCCTAGCTCCAAAACTTGTCTTCTTAGTCAAGAGATGTTAAAGATGTGCAGATAGTGGTCAAAGATGCCAAATATATGTTTCCAATAAGCTAGGTCGTGTATTTGTGGGTTTGGAATGGAGAAAATGTGAAATGCCAAGACTGTCCATAGCTGAAGCCCGTTGACCACACCTGCGGAACAAATCTCGCAGGTGCGGTTCCGAAGATGCGGATTCTTGCTCGCAAAAGCGATGTTTGGTGGAAAATGGCTATTCTGCAGAAGCGGCCAAAAGAACGCAGAAGCGCGTCCGCAGAAGCAGTCTTCAAGCACAGAAGCGCGATCGCAGAAGCGTTTCATCAATCGCAGATGCGATTTCTGCCTTGCAAGTTTCATTCCGTAGATACAGACCATTTCTGGCAGATGCGAGACCGCAGGTGCGGACCTGCCTGCGCAGATGCGATTCCACTGGAAATATTTTTACCTCTTTTACTCTTTTTGCACAATTTCCCTTCATTTGATCTCAACTCTCTTCAAGATATCATTTACCTGAAAATCTAACAATACACACCATAAGCAACCTCATATTATGATTAACAGATGCAAAAACTAAAGAAAAGAGACTAAAATAAATGGTAAAATCACCACTCATTACTCACGTTAGCACATGAGCACTCCAATGAAGCAACCGGATGAATACTTTCCCTGTACATCACATCCATCAAATCCCCTGCTCAAATTACCCCTGATGTTTTCTTCCCTTAGTAATAACTAATCCACCAACGTACCGATAAACCAAAACTGCAAAAGCACATCACCACGTGACCCAATCATAGACGGTAGGCTCCCACACTTAGCTTTAAGCTAATCACATAAATCCAGAACCCACAATGACTCCTCCTCCCCAGTTACCATGATCTCGCACCGCTGCTCAGCCAAATTTCTCATAGGTTCTTGTTGCACTGATCATAACACATCCCGAATTATCAGCCACAATCGCACACTCGACCTCTGGACAGTCCTACCATCTTCTTCAAGCGATCGAAGCTCACATCGCAATACATGCATCCCGTTGGATAGAAGGCAGAACTCCTTATAGGAAATTCATCAGGAGTCATGCAACCCCTAACCTTCTCATAGGAGATAACCCACCTGTGTAACCTCATACCTACATCCTCCAACGACATAGCCATAACCACACCCATTATGAAATTAGTTGATTCTCCTACGTCCACACTCAGCCGCCAGATGCAAGAGTCCATTCATCCTATTAGCATCAATTGAAGGTCCAACAATATGTTCCAAAACTCAAAGTCATGTTGCATCCCAAAAAGATAATCAAGCTTTCACATCCCTCTACGTTCCAAGCAAACTCTTCCTGTCACATTCAAACTTCCTAAGCAAACTACTCAATCTCTGCTGCTCGCACTTGACCTGCTAACAACTCATCTACCGCGAGACATAACCCTCCATGTCATTCCTCATCCTTCGCTACTAAAATACTACCTCAAATCATAATCCGTCTCTATAGCTTCCAAACTAATGAATTTCCACCAACTCTAATCATCCTTAAAGATGATCTTTATCGAAACATCAACACTAGAAACACCAATTCGAGCCTGAAGTTGGTACACACTGCCATCTCTGATACCTGCTTCTTAGGTGCCATGTCACAACACCCTTCCCCAAAGGCAAACCGATGAAGATCACACCGACGATCCTAAATGCGTTCAAACAAGGACGACGACACCATATCACAAACAAGAATTCCACCAAGTTCGAAAATATCCAATCTCGCTACTTCGTCAACCAAAGCTTGAACATCCATAATTGCGTCTCCTCCACTTGGAGTAAATACCGAATCTCTAAACCATGAACCAAGAAATCCTCCTCTTGTTACATTCACTGCCGTGACACATAAATATGCACCCTACTATTCACAACACTACGCGATAACAACGCATGAACATCACAGTACACTGTGCATAGCCTTGAAACTATAGGCAATGCTAACATTAGGCTGAAACGCAGAACATCCCTTTCCAAGGTGTCGATAATAGTCTACCCGAATACGCAGGGAAAAATATCCTGCACCATATCTGTAGCACCATTACAACTCCTCGATGCCCAATTGATAACAAGCGCTCAACATCGTATAATAATGAGTAGGAAGGAAATAAAGACATAAGCTTTAATGAAATCAAACCGCACGATGAGAAATCAAGAAGGGAAGTTCTCCTAACATCCCTGTAGCCTCTCGAAGATAAGCACAGACGTCTCCGTACCGATCCTCAAGACTCTACTCGACTTGCTCATGACTCGTGAGACCTAAGTGAACCTAGTGCTCTGATACCAAGCTGTCACAACCTAAAACCCACTATAGGTCGTGATGGCGCCCAACATTGCTGCTAGGCAAGTCAATGGTGAACTACCAACTTAATTATTCATTTTATTATTTTTGAAATCATAAATCTTATTAGGTAGGAAAATCAATGCATTAAAATCGCAGATACGTAATATTTTATTGAAATATGAAGTAAAAGTGTGTCAATGGTAAGCTAAACCATAAAGAAATTCTAGAACATCCCAAAATCCGGTGTCAGAAGTGCATGGTCATCTATTAGGAAGTACAATAACAATACAACATTTGTCTGGAATACAAGATAGACAGGATAAAGTAAATAATTATGATGGAGACTCTATGTGCTGCGAATTGTAGCATGGAATGCAACTTACCATAAAGTCTCCTCAGCAGCTGCGCCTACGCGCCTAAATAACCACCAAATGAACCTGTCAGATTCTGTACATTTAGTGCAGAAGTGCAGTATGAGTATGTAAATCAATGCGTACCCAGTAAGTATCTAGCCTAACTCCGAAGAGGTAGTGACGAGGAGTCGATATTGACACTTACGAGTGGTTCAGTAAATCAAATATAATAAAGTAAGCAAGTAAGAAACACGGTAAATAAACAATGAGAACAGATATAGGCAAATAGTACGGTCTACAACTGATCAGTGAACACAAGGTTCTCAATTATCGGATACCTCCTTAAATGGAATACGTAATGGTCAATACCAAATCAACGGTCACATCTCAAGTCATGAGACTCATGAGTATGCGTACTCCTTATCAAGTATTTCGCATGATTTTGTCGAGGCGAGCGGCCCGATCCCATAAGAGTGTTTCATAGAACTGTTGAGGCGAACGACCAGATCCCATAAGAGTGTGATACATAATCCTGCCGAGGCGAACAACCCAATCCCATAAGAGTATGTTACACTGCCAAGGCGAACGACCCGATCCCATAAGAGTGTGTTACATGATACCGTCGAGGCGAACGACCTGATCCCATAAGAGTGTGTTACATGATACCGCCGAGGAAAACGACCCGATCCCATAAGAGTGTGTTACATGATATTGCCGAGGCAAATGATCCGATCTCATAAGAGTATTGCTTAGGTGTTCAGCCCGATCCATTAGCATATGAAACTTTAACGGGACACTGACCCCACTCAAGAATATACGTGTGAGTTATAAAATTCAAGAAAAACTATCGAATAAATACGCAACGCGGAAGAAATCCATAAAGGAAAGTAAAAATTTCCACGGTAATCAAGTAGCTCGTCAAATATCTAAAATAGCAAGTCTGATACTCTATGCGAGTCTCGTCTCAGGCTCAACGGAAATTAAAGCATTTAAAAAGGCTAGAATAACTCAAATAGTACAATTAAAGCATCGCGTGAGTCTAAGTCTACCCAGACATAATAAGGAATTCTAACATATGCACGGATACGTGTCACCTCATACGTGCATAGCTCCCACAACATGTAGCACATAATAAATATAATACCCACGAGACAAATTCCCCCTAAAAAGGTTAGACATGAGACTTATCTCGTTAGAAATCCGATAATCGACTCCAACGCTTCTCTAACTCCTTAAACCCAAACGATCTGAAACTATTAAAACACCATACAAACCAATCAAAATATACTCCATTACTCGTAATTTAACAATTTGTAAAAATTTCCAACTCCGCTCGAAAAGTCAACAAGGTCAACGCCCGGGCCCACGTGCCCAGACCTTTAACTTATCTAGTATATATCCAGAAAATCATCCAATTTCATCCATGAATTGAACCTCAAAGGATTTACCATTTCTCAACTTTAAGGCTCAAAACCCTAATTTCTACAATCCAAAGGCGGATAAAAATAATAATCAACGAAGCTAATCATGGAAAAACATAAAATTAAAGGTCATATGTTTACCCCCATGTTGAGACGAGAACAATGCCATGAAAATCACCTCAAACGGATCTCTAGAACTCAAGATATGCTTAAATACTAACTTTCTATGTTTAAAAGACTATCCAGATGATTTTTGTTCATCGCCTTCGCGGTAGAGCTTCGCGTTCGTGAAGAGCAACTTTTCACGTTGACCGGTCAACCCAGAAATCCTTCTTCGCGTTCGTGGAACCTCTCTCGCATTCGCGAAGAACAAAAGTTCGCACCAGAAACCAGCAATCTTTCCTGACACGGAAATGGGCATAACTCTCTCATACGACCTCGGAATTTGACGAGTATTTTTGCTATGGTTCAGTAATTACGATACAGATCTAATGGTTCAATATAATAACAAATAAAAGTTATGCCCAAAGAAACGATGCCGAAACATCAAATAAGAGCGTGACACAACCCAAACATATCCGAAACACACCCAAGGCCCCAGGAACCCCGCCCAATCACACAAACTAATCCCAAAACATAACAAGAACCTATTCGAGGCCTCAAATCACACCAAACAACATCAAAACCATGAATTGCATATCAATTGAAGCCTAATGAACTAATGAACTTTTAAACTTCTAAAACTCATGTCGAACCATACCAAATCAACCCAGAACGATGTCAAATTTTGCACGCAAGTCGCAAATGACATAACAGACCCATACCAACACCCGGAACCATAATCCGAATCTGATACCGATAAGCTAAACTCTCAGTCAAACCTATCAACCTTCTAAACCTTCAATGTTCCAACTTTTGCCAAAAAGCATCAAACCAACCTACGGACTTCCAAATCCAAATTCGGACATACGCCTAAGTCCAAAATCATCAGCCAGACCTAACGGAACCGTCAAAACTCTGATCCGAGGTCGTTTACCCAAAAGTCAAATCATGATCGATTCTTCTAACTAAAAACTTCCGAATTGAGAATATTCTTCCAAACCAACTCTGATCTTCCTGAAAATCTAATCCGACTACATGCGCAAGTCATAATACATGAAGTGAAGCTACTCAAGGTCTCGAACCGCCGAACGACATGCTAGAGCTCAAAATGACCGGTCGGGTCATTATAGTTTCGAAATGAATTGGGACACTTAGTCCAAAGGTTGGGAGCCTATGTTGGAAGAGTTGACCAGATGTTGACTTATTTATAAACTGTCACGACCCAATTTTCACAATAGATCATGATGGCACCCAACGCCGCCACTAGGCAAGCCAATAGTAAACTACCCATTTAATTCCTCATTTTAATATTTTTTAAAGTGTTTGATTTTTATTTAAATGCGGAAACATATTGTAAGTGAGCATGGTAATGTAAAGCATAAACTAAATGGGGAAGGAAGGGAGTGATTTAAATAACCAAAACCCATGAATGTCTACTAGAATTCCTAAAACCTGGTGTCACAAGTGCACAACCATCTAGTAGACTATACAAAACTCCGTCATAACTACTGTCTGAAACAAAATAGACAGGAATGATAAAAACATGACAAAAGAAGGCTCTGGGTGCTGCAGAACGGAGCATGGGAAAGCAGCTTACCACTAAGCCTCAGGGAAATGCGGATACGTGCCCCGACGAGCTTCAGATGCACGTGCCTCAAAACCTGCACAATTTGTGCAGAAGTGTAGCGTGAGTACATAATATATATAAATATTTTCGAGGCGGTCGGCCCGATCCACAGGAATAGGGAAACTTTTGGGATTTCGAATTTCATATTTACAACTCCGAGGTAAGCCCATGAAAGGATATACTTTCCATCAATAATTAACATTTCGCCAACTCTCTAAGTAATGAAGCTCGATTTAACATGATATTCAACCAAGTCCTTACTCATTAATACGAGCAATTAAACTAGCAAGTTGAGTCCAAATAGTGCAAGTAATAGCATAATAAAGACCTATGTCTACCCGGACATAACATGAATTTTAGCTACGCACGGACTCTCATCACTTCGTGACACATAGTACCCAAAATTAGTAGCAAATAACAATTTAAGCACCTATGGGGTTAATTCCCTCTTAAAGGGTTAGGCAAAAGACTTACCTCGTTCCCTACCTAAGGCGGGTTAGTGGTTTATTTTCAAAAGGAATTTTATTTACCATAGATTTTAGATAGCTAACAACTAAGCCACTAATCATACAGCTAATAAAATAAAGTCGGTCTTTACTGAGACAGCTCATAAAAGTCGTATGTCCTCTTTCCGGTCCACAAATCACTCTAAAAGCCTCAAGTCGTTGCCGAATAATCCGAAACTAGTCAAGGGTTGTACAAACTAATCAATAATTGTTCAAAAGTTCAAAATTTAACTATTAAAGTGATTATCCAGCCCAATTTGGAAGATTCCTAAAATTCACCACTGGGCCCACATGCCCGGATTCCGGATATTTTCGAAGATAAATGTTACCCATAACCTCACGAACACAAATATATGGGTTTTACCCAATTCCCTAATCAAATCCATGATCAAATCTCAATTTTATTTAAACTATAAGTTCTTCACAAAATTCCACAAGTTTTACTAATTTTCCATGTTTAATCTATCTATAATTCGCTTATTTTATTTAAAAATGGGTAGAGTTTACTTACTTTGTGATGTTGATGTGAATCCCCCAGAAAAGTGCTCTCAAAATCGCCCAAGACCAAGGGAAAGTGTGTGGAAAATAGGCTAAGTCCCGAATTAAATGCAGACTGCCCAGGTCTGCCTTCTTCGCGATCGCGGATAGGCCCTCACGATCGTGAAGGCAAACCTCTAAAACCCAAGAAAAGCCTTCTTCGTGATCGCGATAAGGCACTCGTGCATGCGATGCTTTGGACCGTCTTCTCTTCACGAACGCGTGCCTCCAACCACAAACATGAAAGGCAACTGAGGTGCCCAGGCCCAAGCCCAGGTCTTCTACGTGAACGTGACTTGTTGATCGTGAACGCGAATGCCACTGGTCCCATGCCTCAGCACACGCGACCCCTATCTGCTTCGCGACTGCGAAGGGAAACATCACCCAGTCCCAAAATCCTTCTTCACGATCACGAGAGTCCTTCTGCGTTTGCGAAGAAGGAAACCAGAAAAGCACACCAGTAGATTTTTAGACTTTGCTCCGAATGGTCCGAAACTCACCCGAGCCACCCAGGATCCTGTCTAAATGCACCAACAAGTCCATAAAATAATACGGACCTGCTCGAACTCTTGGAACACGTAAAACAACATCAAAACTATAAATCGCACCCCAAAACCAAATTGAATCAAATTATGAACTTCAACTTCTTAACTAGCTTCGAACATGCCGAATCATACTTAGACTACTCGGAATGACACCTTTGCGTACAAGTCATGAATCACCTTACGGACTTATTCCCTGGCTCAAAATTTCAAACGGACCTCGATAGCACCAAAGTCGACTCCAAACCAAATTTAAAGAACTAGAAAACCTTTGATGAACCAACTTTAAATATTAAGCGCTGAAATAATCCCGGATCACCTGAAACCCAATCCGAACACACGCCCATTCCAAAATCATCATACAAAGCTATTGGAACCATAAAATCCCGGTTCTGAGGCTGTTTACTCAAAACATTGACTCAAGTCAAGCTTGACCATCATAGGCCATTATTAAGGTACTAAGTGTTCCGATTTCAACCCGAGCCCTTCCAAACCTAAACCAACCATCCCCGCAAGTCATAAAATAGTAAAAACACATACGGAAGTCTTAATTAGGGGAACAGGGATCTAGAAATCAAAACGACCGGTCGGGTCGTGACGCTCCACCTCTTAAACAAATGTTCGTCCTCGAACGGTTTTAGAATCATACCTGGGGTGCTGAATAAATGTGGATATCTGCTCCGCATGTCTTCCTCGGTCTCCCAAGTCAATTCCTTGACTGGTTGACCCCTCCACTGGACCTTCACTGCAGAAATCTTCTTGGACAACTGGTAAACCTGTCTGTTAACAATAGCAACTGGCTCCTCCTTGTAACCCAAGCTCTCATCTGGCTAAACTATGCTATAATATAACACATGCAACCTGTCGACATGGTACATCCGAAGCATAGACAAATGGAAGACGGATGAACTCCCGATAGACTGGGAGGCAAGGTAAGCTCATAAGCAACTTCCCCAACTCGTCTCAACAACCTTGGGCTCAGCTTGCCCTTCTTCCTGAACCTTATGATACCCTTCATCGGCGAGACTTTCAAGAGAATCTTCTCACCCACCATAAATAATAAATCACGCGTATGATCCGCATAACTCTTCTGACTGGGCCATATAACCTAGCTTCTCCGGGCTCAAACCATCCGATGGGTGAACGACATCACCGACCATACAAAGCCTCAAATAGAGCCATCTCGATGCTGGATTGATAACTATTATTATAAGCAAACTCGACCAAAGGCAAGAATTAATCCCACTGCCCTCCGAAATCAATCACATATGCTGGGAGCATATCCTCCAAAATCTGAACTGTCCACTCCGACTGCCCGTCGATTTGCGGACGAAAGGCTGTGCTGAGCTCTACCAGGGTGCCAAACTTACTTTGTACTGCTCTACAGAGGTGCGAAGTGAACTAAGGGCCTCTATTTGAAATGATGGAAATAGGCACACCATGCAACCAGACAATCTCGTGAATGTAAATTTGGGCCAATCTCTCTGAAGAGTACTCAATCAAAATCGGAATAAAGTGTACCAACTTGTTCAGCCTGTCGACAATGACCCAATGACATCAAATTTCGGCAACCCAACTACAAAGTCCATAGTGATCTGCTCCCGTTTCCACTCCAGTATAAGGCATCTGCTGGAGTAGGCCACCTGGCCTGTGGTACTCATTTTTAACTTGTTGATAATTCAGACACCTCACTACATACTCAACTATGTCCTTCTTTATCTGCCACCACCAATAATGCTGCCTCATGTTGCGATACATCTTTGTATCACTAGAATGAATAGAATACTGAGAACTGTGTGCCTCCTCTAGTATATTCTCCCTCAAGCCATAACATTAGGTACACATAAGCGACCTTGGATTCGTAGAACACCATCCTCGCTGATAATAACCTTTTTGGCACCACCCCGTAGTACCGTCTCTCTATGAACCAGTAGGTGCGGATAATCGTACTGACGTGCCTTGATCTGCTCAAATAATGAAGATTGAGCCATAGCACATGCAACAACTTGACTGGGCTCTAAAATATCCAACCTCACAAGTCTGTTAGCTAAGGACTGAATGTCCAAAGCCAATGGCCTCTCCTTTGCTGAAATAAATGCCAAACTACCCATGCTCTCGGCCTTTCTGCTTAAGTCATCCGTAACCATATTCGCCTTGCCCGGATGGTAAAGGATGGTAATATTGTAATCCTTCAGTAACTCAAGCCACCTACGTTGCCTCAAATTAAAATCCCTCTACTTAAACAAACGATGCAAGCTACGATCATCGGTGTAAACTTCACAGGACACCCCATAAAGATAATGCCTCCTGATCTTGAGAGCATGAACTATCGTGACCAACTCCAAATCATGTACAGGGTAATGCTTCTCGTGGGGCTTCAGCTGACATTAAGCATATGCAATAACTCGTCCCTCCTGCATCAATACACAACCTAGGCCAACCCGTAAAGCGTCACAATACACAGTATACATCTTTCAACCGGAAGGAACCACTAAAATCGGTGCTGTAGTCAAAGTTGTCTTGAGCTTCTAAAAGCTTGCTTCGCAATCATCGGACCATTGGAACGAAGGACCCTTCTGGGTCAATCTAATCAAAGGTGCTGTAATAGATGAGAAGCCCTCCACAAATCGGCGATAATAACTTGCTAACCTCAAGAAACTCATGATCTCGATCGCTGTGGTAGGATGAGGCCAACTCTGGACTGCCTCGATCTTCCTTGGATCCACCTTAATACCCTCACCTGATACAACATGCCCCAAGAATGCCACATAATCTAACCAGAACTCGCACTTAGAGAATGTGGCATATAATTTCTGTTCTCGCATGGTCTGAAGCAAACCTCTCAAATGCTGCTCATGCTCCCCCATACTACGCAAGTAGATCAATATGTCATCAATGATGACAATGATGAAGGAGTCAAGATATGGCCTGAACACCCGGTTCATCAAATCCATAAACGCCGTTGGGGCGTTGGTCAAGCCAAAAGACATCACTAGAAACTCAGAGTGGCCAAACCTAGTCCGGAAAGCCATCTTTGGAACATCCGAACCAAGAATCTTCAGCTGGTGATACCCATATCTTGAGTCGATCTTAGAGAACACCTGACACCCTGCAACTGGTCGAGCAAATCATCAATACGCGACAGCGGGTACTTGTTCTTAATGGTAAATTTGTTCAACTAGTGGTAATAATGCACATCCGCATACTCCTATCTTTCTTTTTCACAAATAACACCGGTGCACCCCAAGGCGACATACTCGGCTTGACGAACCCTTTTGCTAGCAACTCCTCAAAATGCTCCTTCAACTCTTTCAATTCTTTTGGATCCATGTAGTACGGTGGAATAGAGATAGGCTGGGTACCTGGTGTCATATCAATACTAAAATCGATGTCACGATCTGGTGGCATGCTTGGTAAATCAGAAGGAAACACATTGGTGAAATCCTGCTCCAC
This sequence comes from Nicotiana obtusifolia, assembly GCA_002018475.1. NCBI lineage: Eukaryota > Viridiplantae > Streptophyta > Magnoliopsida > Solanales > Solanaceae > Nicotiana > Nicotiana obtusifolia. The sequence goes on along the minus strand of MCJB01041399.1, from coordinate 65,308 downwards.
GGACACTAAATCAATCGTAGGAGTCTCTACAGTAGTATCCCGAACATAAGCTAGATAAAAGAAACAACCTTTTTCGACCATGTGTCGATCCTTCAGGAAAGAGATGACCCGACTAGATGCACTGATACATGAATCCCTCCACTCTAATCTAGGCAACTCTGGCATCACCAAGGTAACAATCTTGGCAAGGCAATCAAGGATGGCATGATACAGAGACAACCAGTCGATGCCCAGGATGACCTCAAAGTCGGTCATGTCGAGCAACAGAAGATCTGTCTGGTCTCATAACCACAGAAAGTCATAATACAAGACCGGTAGACCCGATCTACAACAACTGAATTGCCCACGAGCGCGGACACATAAACAGGAACACACAAGGATTCATGAGAGACATCTAGATAATGCGCAAATAGAGAAGAAACATATGAATATGTAGACCCTGGATCAAATAATATTAAAGCATCCCTATCGCAGATAGAAATAATACTTGTCATCACGGCATCAGAGGCTACTGCATTTGGTCAGGCTGCAAAAGCATAGAATCTAGCTGGAGAGCCACCTGCCTAGCCTCCACCTCTAGGGCAACCACTACCCACCTGCCCTCCGCCTCTAGCAGGCTGGACGACGAGTGCAATAGCTGGTGCGGTAACCATGGGCTGATGCCCCTATTGTACTACCTTTCCATGAAACCCGGGGAAGATCTCCTCATGTGACCAAGCTCCCCACACTCATAGCAACCTCTCGGGGCGGAAGATGATTGACCCTGAGTCTGGCCCTGGGGACTTGAATACCCGCTGGAAGGGCCCTGAATAGCCGGTGGATGGTATGAGCTCTCTAGAATGGCACTAAAATAGGGCCGCACTGCTGCACCCCAAGAAGGCAGTGGCGCTGAATAAGTGGGTCTGCTAGACTGACCCCTCACAAACTGACCTCTGCCCCAGATAGGGTGCCGCTAAATCCTCCAAAATTCCAAGGCCTCTTCTCCCATATCGTATACAATCGGCCCAGGGTGTGGATACCCTCAATCCGCCGAGCTATCTCCACAACCTACTCATAGGGAGTCCCTATCTCCACCTCTTGAGACATAGTAACCTGAATACCATAATGCAAGCCATAATAAACCTCTGCTCTCTCTTTGCATCGGTGGGGAGTTTCATAAGTGCATGGCGGGACAACTCAGAGAATCTCGCCTCATAACCGGTCACAGATATCTGACCATTTTGGAGCCGCTTGAACTGACCTCGTAGCTCTTCCCTCTGGGAGGGTGGAATTTATCTCTCCAAAAAGAGACGTGTGAACTGATCCCAAGTCAAGGGACGCGGACCTGCTAGCCTGCTAGCCTGCTAAGAAGATAGGACTATCACCATCCACGGGCCCTTCCCTCCAACTGAAATTTGGTGAAGTCTACCCCGTTGGACTCCAATACTCTCATATCGTGCAATCTGTCCTTGCAACGGTCTATAAAATTCTGGGGGTCCTCATGTCGCTCACTGCCAAAGGCAAGAGGATGTAGTTTGGTCCATCTATCCAACAGCTTATGTGGCTCGATGGCCGCATCTGGTCTGGGCTCTGGTACAGCCGCTGCAACTAGCTGGGCTCCGCCCATAGGTAATGCATTTGGGGTCTGATATACGGCAACACCGTGCCCTAGAGCCTGAGTGGTAGAGGTCTGTACTCCCCCTCTCGCCTGAGATGTGGCTGGGTCCACTGGAAATAAACCAGCCTGCATCATAGAATCCATGAACCGGAGCATATGGCCCATGACCTCCTGAAATCCCGGCGCGGATGTGAAATCTGTCGGGGCTGGCTCAACAGCAGGCACATCACCTTACTCTTCAATGATAGGATCCTCCTCTAGATCCACTAGTGGTACGACAGGAGTAACTCTAGGACGCCCTCGTCCTCTAGCAGGAGCTGGTTTTCTCCCCCGGCTTTTTCCTCGGCCTCTATCAACAGGGTGAGCAGCTTATCCACCCCCGGGTACATCTGTCGTGTGCGTTCTCACCATCTGTGAGAGAATAAGAGAAATATACTTAGCACAACATCAACTGCATGATAGGAGATGAAGAAAAAGAAGTTTCCTAGCACCCTATAGCCTCTCAAAGATAAGTACGAACGTCTCCGCACCAATCCGCAAGAATCTATTAGGACCGCTCATGACTTGTGAAACCTATGTGAACCTAGAGCTCTGATACCAAGCTATCATGATACAATTTCCACTATAGGCTGTGATGGCACCCAACGTCGCCGCTAGGCAAGCCAACAGTGAACTACCCATTTAATTCCTCATTTTAATATTTTAAAAGTCTTTGATTTTTATTTAAACGCAAACAAATAGTAAGTGAGCGTGGCAATGTAAACCATAAACTAAATGGGGAAGTAAGGAAGTGAGTTAAATAATCAAAACCCATGAATGTGTACTAGAATTCCCAAAACCCAGTGTCACAAGTGCACGAGCATCTAGTAGAATATACAAAACTCCCTAAGAACTACTTTCTGAAAAAAAATAGACAGGAATGATAAAAACATGACAAGAGAAGGTTCCGGGTGCTGCAGAACGGAGCATGGGAAAGCAGCTCACCACTAAGCCTCAGGGAAATGCGGATCGCGCCCTGACGCGCTCCAGATGTACATGCCTCAAAACCTGCACAATTTGTGCAGAAGTGTAGCGTGAGTACATAAAGAACATGTACCCATTAAGTATCTAGTCTAACCCCGAAGAAGTAATGACAAGGGGTTGACTTCGAAACTTACTAGTGGGCAATATACGTAATGTACAAGATTATTTAATAGGCATGAAAAATAATATTAATAATGGAATAAGAGGCAATAATTAAATGACCATTTATCAAATAACAATTAAAAGTCCCCAAATATCACATAATAAACTCAACAAGTAAGGGCTTAACATGTATTATAACTCCTCAAGTCATAATAGACATACCAATTGAAATCGGACTCCGAGTGACAACACGCACGAGCTATGCCGAGGTTGTACGACCTGATCCATAATATTCGTGTACGTACACTACCGAGGTCGTACGGTTTGATCCATGGATGTATATATATATATATTGCCGAGGTGTTTTAACATGTATTATAACTCCTCAAGTCATAATAGACATACCAATTGAAATCGGACTCCGAGTGACAACACGCACGAGTTATGCCGAGGTCGTACGACCTGATCCATAATATTTGTGTACGTACACTACCGAGGTCGTACGGTTCGATCCATGGATGTATCTCATAATATATATATATATTGCCGAGGCGTTCGGCCCGATCCACAGGAATATGGAAACTTTTGGGATTTCGAATTTCATATTTACAACTTCGAGGTAAGCCCATGAAAGGATATACTTTCCATCAATAATTAAATATTTCGCCAACTATCTATGTAATGAAGCTCGATTTAACATGATCTTCAACCAAGTCTTTACTTATTAATACGAGCAATTAAACTAGTAAGTTAAGTCCAAATAGTACAAGTAATAGCATAATAAAGGCCTTTGTCTACCCGGACATAGTATGAATTTTAGCTACGCACAGTCTCTCGTCACTTCTTGCGTACGTAGCACCCACAATTAGTACCAAATAATGATTTAAACAACAATGGGGTTAATTCCCTCTTACAAGGTTAGGTAAGAGATTAACCTCGTTCCCAAGTCCACTTTTCGGTCCACAAATCACTCTAAAAGCCTCAAGTCGTTGCTGAACAATCCGAAACTAGTCAAAGGTTGTACAAACTAATCAATAATTTTTCAAAAGTTCTAAATTTAACTATTAAAGTGATTACCCAGCCCAATTTGGAAGATTCTTAAAATTCACCATGGGCCCACGTGCCCATATTCCAGAAATTTTCGAAGATAAATGTTACTCCCAACCTCACGAACACAAATATATGATTTTTACCCAATTCCATAATCAAATCCATGAATAAATCTCAATTTCACTTAAACCCTAGGTTCTTCACAAAATCCCACAAGTTTCACTAATTTCCCACGTTTAATCTACCTATAATTCGCGTATTTAACTTAAAAATGGGTAGAGTTTGCTTACTTTGTGATGTTGATGAGAATCCCCCACAAAAGTGCTCTCAAAATCACCCAAGACGAAGTGAAAGTGTGTGGAATATAGGCTAAGTCTAGAATTAAATGCACACTGCCCAGGTCTGCCTTCTTCGCGATCGTGGACAGGCCCTCACGATCGCGAAGGTAAAACTCAAGAACCAAAGAAAAGCCTTCTTCGCGATCACGAGAAGGCACTCGCAAACACGATGATTTTGGCAATCTTCTCTTCGCGAACGCGTGCCTCCAACCGCGAACTCAAAAGGCAACTGAGATGCCCAGGGCCAGGCCCAGATCTTCTACGCGAACGCGACTAGTCGACCGCGAAGGCAAAGGCTACTGGTCCCATGCCTCCGTGAACGCGATCTTTTCTTTGCGAATGCAAAGAGCAGCATCACCCTGTCCCTAAATCCTTTTCTGGCGAGATTCCTTCCGCATTTGCGAAGATGGAAACTAGAACAACACACCGACTGATTTTTGGACTTAGCTCTGAGCGTTCTGAAACTCACCTGAGCCACCCGGGACCCCGTCCAATGCACCAACAAATCCATAAACATAATACGTACCTGGTCGAACTCTCGAAACACGTAAAACAACATCAAATCTAAGAATCGCACCCGAAAATCAAATTGAATCATATATGAACTTCAACTTCTTAACTAGCTCCGAACGCGTCGAATCATACTTAGACTATTCGGAATGACACCAAATTTTGTGTGCAAGTAATAAATTGCCACATGGACTTATTCGCAGGTTCAGAATGCCAAACGGACCTTGATAGCACCAAAGTCTACTCGAAAACAAATTTAAAGAATTAGAAAATCTTCAATGAACCAACTTTCAACATTAAGCGCCGAAATGCTCCCCGATCACCTGAAACTCGAATAGAATTTTGATAGTTCTGATAGCTCCGTATGGTTATTATGGACTTGGGAGTGTATTTGAATATTGATTTGGAGGTCAGTAGGTATTTTTGGCTTGAATTGACGAAAATTGAAGGTTTGGAGAGTTAAGAAGCTTGATCGAGAGTTGACTTTGTTGATATCGGGCTTGGATATTGGTTTCTGAAGTTAGAATAGGTCCGTTGTGTCATTTATGACTTGGGTGCAAAATTTGAGGTCAACCAAATTTGGTTTGATAGGTTTCTTTAGCGATTATAGAAGTTGAAAATTCATTAGTTTCAATAGGCTTGAATTGGGGTGCGATTCGTGTTTTTATGTTGTTTGATGTGATTTGAAGCCTCGACTAAGTTCTTATGATATTTTAGGATGGGATGGTATATTTGGATGGGGTTTCGAGGGTCTCAGGTGTGATTCGAATTGAAATCGGGTTGAATGTTGGACTTGTGTAATTGTTGGTGCGATCAGATCTGGTGCAACCGCACTTGCGAGAAATGGGCCGCAGGTGGGGAGCTGCAGAAGAGTCCAAGGGTCGCATATGCAGTTCTGGATGATTTGGGGCATTTGCGCAGGTGCGAGGAAGATTTTGTACCTACGAGCTCGCGGATGCGGTAGGATGGTCGCAGAAGTTGAAAGGGGGATGGAGTGGCAGGTTCGGAGAAGTGCACCCGCAGATGCGGGCTTGGGACCGCAAAAGCAGTTAGTCGGCCCTTATATGACTTCTGTAGATGTGGATTTTTAACCGCAAAAGCGGTACCGCAGAAGCGGTGATATGGACCGTAGAAGCGAAAATGCTGGGCAATGTTATAAGAACGAGGGTTAAAACATTTTCTTCATTTTTTGGACTTTGGGAGCTCAGATTGAGGCAATTTTGGGAGGGATTTTCACTTGATTTTAAGAGGTAAGCAAATTTTGATCAATTTTATTTATTAATATTGAATACCCATTGAACTTCCCCCATACATTATGTGTTTTTGAGGTGAAATTTGGGGGTTTTGACCGATCTATAGGAGAGTAAAATTTGGGAATTTGAGTGTCGATTTATGGTCGGAATTGGATGATTTTGGTATGGTTGGACTCGTTACTGAATGAGTGTTTGGATTTTGTGAATTTTTTCAGGTTTTGAGGCATGAGCCCGGGGTTGACTTTTGGGGTTGACTTTTTGAATTTGGTTAAAGAACTTCGTTATATCGTACGTAATCGATTCCTATAGCTTGTATTGATTATATTTAGTTGTTTGTGTCTAGATTAGAATCGTTCGGATGCCGATTCGTGAGGCAAGGGTTTGTTGGAGCATTGAGTTGCGCACTTTGAGGTAAGTAACACTTCTAAACCTAGCACTGAGGGTATGCATCCCTGGATTTCATGTTATGTGGTTGGTGTTGAGGAGATTCACATGCTAGGTGACAGGCGTGTGGGCGTGCACCGTGGAAATTATGGCTCGGTTGATTCCTGATACTGTGTATTTATCAGATCTTGTTGTTATTAGTGTAATCCCTACGTGTTAGAGTAATTGAGCTGCAATCCACGTGAGAAATCATGTTTAGGTTATATGCTTATTCTGTTAGGACCCACTGAGATCATTTATGCTATTATGTTATTTGCTTAAATTGCAATTATGTACTCAGTCATGTTCATTAATTGCATATCATATCTCAGTCTCTGTTATCATTTATTGTTACATCATGTCATCATTGTTAGGGTTGATTGGCATGAGATTTGTGAGCCCCAGAGACTAGATAGATTGATGTCTGAGTTGGGTTTGAGAGTTGTGTTGTGAGTGATGTTGTGGATCGAGCTGCACGCCGCCGCAAACCTTATTGGTTTTATGTATATTATTATTATGGGTTGGGTTACACGCCGCAACAGGCCTTATAGGCTTTGTCTATTATTATGAGATCAGACTGCATGCCGCAGCATGCCATATTGACTTTATATTAGTGCTTGGGCAGGATCCGCCCCTCCAGAGACTGACATACCAGCAGTGAGCACAGGTATCGTACAGTGCTAAGTGATTGAGCGTGCTGAGTGATTGAGAGTGATGAGTGGGAGTGTGAGACAGTAAGATTGAGTACTCTGAGAGTGTGAGTACATGAGTTTATCGCTGTGATGCATTACATGTGACATGCATATTTGACATGTAGACATAGAGATGTGACATTCCTCATGCTAGCTATACTTGGCATATTTTATCAGTATTGAGCTTAAATTGTTGAACTTGAAAGCATGCCTACATTTTTGTACTGTGTACGAATTGATTATAGGATTTTTCTGGATTATTACTATCATTTCTCTGTTATATCTATACTGTTTTTATCTGGAATTGGACTACACCTTTCTGAGCTCGTCACTTTTTTCATCCCAAGGTTAGTACTGTTACTTATTGGGTACATTGGGTCGGTTGTACTCATAATATACTTTGCACTCCGTGTGCAGATCCATGTACTTCTAGTCACAGCAGTTGCTAGACTTGGTGCAGTATTTGCTTGGAGACTATTGAGGTAGCTACTATAACGCCTGTAGACCTTGACTCTCCTTCCTTTTAGTTTATTTAGCACCGTTCTATCTTTCAAACAGTTGTATTAGAGATTTAGAATGTGTTGACACTTAGTAGCTCATGTACTTGGTGACATCCGGATCTTGGGGATTTTATAGTTGAGTCACAATTGTTATTACTGTATATTTATGAGATTTTTCACTATTAAGCTTATTACATCATGTTTTTAATTTAAAATGCATAGTTATTTTGTGATTGCGGCTTGCCAATTAATATGATATGCGCCATCACGACATGTTGAGATTTGGATTGTGACAAGTTGGTATCAGAGCACTAGGTTACTTAGGTCTCACGAGTCATGAGCAGGTTTAGTCTTGGGATCGGTACAGAGACATCTGTACTCATCTTCGAGAGGCTGCTGAACCATTAGGAAACTTCACTTTCTTATATTCTTGTCGTAAAAATTTGTTGATTCCGAAAACTAAACTTCTATTATTATATTCTCTCCCAGATGGTGAGGACAGGTGCAACTGGATCGGGCGGACGACCACCAGTACCTCCAACGAGGGCCATGAGAGAGTGGGACCGCGCTAGAGGCCGAGGTGCAGCTCATACAGTAGCTAAAGCAGCACCTGTGGAGGCACCAATTGCTCCAGCTCAGGAGCATATACCAGATATGGTTGAGCCAGTGGGACCAGCTCAGGCACCAGCTGTGCCCATTGTGATTCCAGGCCTTCAGGAGACTCTGGCCCAGATATTGACAGTATGCACTAGCCTTGCTCAGGCGATTTCAGTTCTGGCCGCACCAGCCACTTCTCAGGCCAGGGGAGGTGCTCAGACTCCCGCCGCCCTCCAGAGCAAGAAGTTCAGGGACTTCAGACATCGTGAGTACTACCAGCCCAGCCGGTTGCATTTGCTCAGGCCCATGTTGGTCCACTTATGAGTGACGAGGAGCAGAAGAGACTAGAGCGGCTTGGGAGGCTCAGGCCTCAAAGTTCAGTGGAGTTAAGTTTGAGGATACTCAGGATTTTTTAGATAGGTGCCAGAGGATCCTTCGCACGGTGGGTATTTTGGAGACTAGTGGAGTCTCATTTATTACTTTTCAGTTATCGGGGGAAGCCTTCAGATGGTGGGAGGCCTATGAATTGAGCAGGCCAGCCGGCTCTGTACCACTTACGTGACATGAGTTCTTAGTTCTCTTCTTAGAGAAGTCTATTCTACAGACTTGTAGGTAGGGGTTGCGTAGGCAGTTTGAGTAGCTACGCTAGGAGGGTATATCGGTGACCCAGTATGAGATGAGATTTTTAGAGTTGGCTCGTCATGCGATCTGGTTGGTTCCCACAGTGAGGGAGAGGATTAAGAGGTTCATAGATGGCCTCAGCTATGGACTACGCTTCATCATAACTTGAGAGATTGCATTAGGTGCTAGGTTTGACGAGGTGGTTGATATTGCGAGGCATCTAAAGTAGGTTCGTAGTTAAGAGCGTGAGGATAGGGATGATGCAATATAATTGCTCTGATACCAACTGATGCAATATAAAAATCGGAAACAAGAAAACAAAAGATAGAAGCAAGACGCTCTATGAATTATCAAGACAACAAGTAGGAACTAGTCTACTTACCTTCTTGATGAAATCAAGGAGTACCTATGCTATACGAACGACTCTCAAGATAATGATGACCTTGCAAATTGTTCAATCAAACAAAGGAACAAGTTCAATTTTGAATCACACCAAAATTGGACAAGTTAATTCACACGATTTTTTGGAGCAATGTTGCTGCCGTTTTTTATTGAAAATAATGTCAAAAAGGTGTCAAAATAATGAAGTGTTTAGGCTTATATAGGATGAGACTTTACCTAACTCAACTAGGAAAAGAATAATTAGTAACCTAAATCAACTAGGAAACAACTAATTAACAAAAAGGCCACAATTTGGCTAAGTTTAAGAAATAGTCACGCAGGACCAAACAAGTAAGAATTAATGACTTCCATAGCAATATAATAATACAACATAAACACAAATGTATATCTTCAACACAAGATTCGTCCATAGCAAGATTTATGGACGCTTGACTCTTCTCCAAGGCTAACCAACGCCTTGTCTTGTCTTAACCAACATTGATGGCATGAATGTAGCTTGATCAGGCTGTCCTGCATCATTCTCCCCTTCTTGAGAAGATTTCGTCCTCGAATTCAATCCTTCTTCATCTTTCAAAGAAACACAAGGAGTTAAGTCAGTGATATTGAATGTCTTAGAGACAGCATAATCATCAGGCAGATCTATGACATAAGCATTATTATTGATCTTCTGCAACACTTGAAATGGTCCATCTCTCCGCGAAGCCAACTTCCCTTTCCTATGGTTCGGAAATCTTTCCTTTCGGAAGTGCACCCAAACCCAGTCACCTTTCTTTAAGTCCAGCTTTTTCCTTCCTTTATTCTTCTTGACCACTACCCTTTCATAAGCATCCTCCAAAGTTTTCCTCACCTTAGCATGCAATTCGAGCAACGCAGCTTCCCGGTTTTCTCCATCAACGCTAATAACTGCATCTCTCGGCAAAGGAACAAGATCAAGTGGTATCAAAGGATTAAAACCATAAACACATTCAAATGGAGTAATGCTAGTCATGCGATAAACAGTTCTATTATATGCAAACTCCATAATAGGTAATCGGTCAGCCCAAATACCGGACTTCCCTTTGGTCAAAGCTCGAAGAAGAGCTCCCAAGGTGCGATTAACAACCTCAGTTTGACCATCAGTCTGTGGATGGTGTGGTGTAGAAAACAACAGTTTGGTGCCAGGAGCACCCCACAAACACTTCCAAAAGTGACTCAAAAACTTAGCATCCCTATCATTAACAACAGTTCGAGGCATACCATGCAACTTTAATACATTAGCAATGAACAAAAGCAACATGTTGTGCATCATCACATTTTTTACAAGGAATGAAATGAGCCATCTTAGAAAACCTATCAACAACCACATAAATGTTATCATGACCTCCCCTAGATCGCGGCAGCCCCATCACAAAATCCATCGAGATATCTACCCAAGGACTAGTAGGAACGGGTAAGGGAGTATACAAACCATGATTATTAGACCTAGACTTAGCTCTTTTACACTCAAAACACGCTCCACATATTCTCTCGACATCTCGCCTCATCTTAGGACAATGGAACTGTTCCCCTAATATAGCTAAAGTCTTGTCTACCCCAAAGTGTCCCATCAAGCCCCCATAATGCGCCTCACGCACCAACAACTCTCGCCACGAGGACTCGGGTATACAAACTCTCCCCTTCTTAAAAAGGTACCCATCATGCCACTGATACTTCTCAATCCGCTGCCCACTAGTAATGGCATCATACACGCTCTTAAATTTAGGGTCATGCTCATACATAGACTTAATACTCTAAAAACCCATCAACCTAGACGCTAACGTGATAGCCAAAGTAAACTTCCTAGATAGTGCGTAAGCTACTACATTCTCCATTCCCTTCTTGTAATGTATCACGTAAGGGAAACTCTCAATGAACTCTACCCACTTGGCATGTCGTTTATTTAGCTTCTCTTGACCCCTAAGATGTTTGAGGGACTCGTGATCACTCCTAATTACGAATTCCTTAGGCCATAGGTAATGTTGCCAATGAGCTAAAGCTCTTACGAGGGCATACAACTCTTTGTCGTACGTAGAGTAATTCAAGGCAGCCCCCTTCAACTTCTCACTAAAATAGGCAATAGGCTTCCCATCTTGCATAAGAACACCTCCAATTCCCACCCCCGAGGCGTCACACTCAATTTCAAATGCCTTACTAAAATCAGGTAATTGTAACAACGGGGCAGAACTAAGCCTACGTTTCAACTCTTGGAAGGCACCCTTTTGCGGCTCCCCCCACACAAAAGGCGTGTCTTTTCTCAGCAACTCTGTGAGCGGTGCTGCTATGGTGCTAAAGTCTTTAACAAAGCGTCTGTAGAAACTAGCTAGTCCATGGAAATTTCTAACATGTGAAACAGTAGTAGGAGTAGGCCAGTCTTTAATAGCTTCTACCTTATATGCATCTACTTCACACACCATTAACACTTACAACAAATCCCAGAAATACAACTTTCTCTACACAAAAGGCACACTTCTTGTAATTAACATATAACTTTTCAGCTCTTAATACTTCAAACACTTGCCTTAAGTGATCAACATGGTCATCTAAACTTCTATTATAAATCAGGATATCATCAAAGTAGACAACCACAAACTTATTATGAAACGGTTTAAGCACATGATTCATTAATCGCATGAACGTACTAGGTGCGTTGGAGAGACCAAAAGGCATCACCAACCATTCATATAGACCAAACTTGGTCTTGAATGCAGTTTTCCACTCATCACCCGGTTTCATACGGATTTGGTGGTAACCGGACCTAAGATCAATCTTAGAAAACACACTTGAACCACATAACTCATCTAGCATGTCATCTAACCTAGGGATAGGATGACGATACTTTACCGTTATCTTGTTGACGGCTCGGCAATCAACACACATCCTCCAGGTGCTGTCTTTCTTTGGAACCAAGATCACAGGTACGGCGCACGGACTTAGACTCTCTCGAACTAGCCCCTTACTCAATAGCTCATCCACTTGTCGTTGCAACTCCTTAGTATCCTACGGATTGCTTCGATATGCGGGTTTGTTCGGAATTTGTGACCCCGGAACAAAGTCAATTTGGTGTTCTATCCCTCTTAACGGAGGTAGTCCACTCGGCATCTCCTCGGGAAAAATGTCCCTGTATTCCTGCAAAACATCACCAACAACACTAGGCAAGGGGTGAACGTTAGTAGAAACTTCTTCATTAGAGATCAAGTAAACACCCTTATCAACGCCCTAATCTTTCGCAACCTCCTCATCACTCCCTTTCTCACAAACAATATCATTATGATCAGGTCTTAAGGTGGAACCATCAGTAAGTCTGATGTTTGGTATAAAAGATATATATTTCTTAGTAAATCACCTCATATTTGGCTTTTATTTTTATGAAATTGGGATGTTAATTTCTACGATTCATGTTAAATTAAGTGTTTTTATGTGTAGGAATGAGTCGGGAGCAATTACGGGCGAAACGAGCAAGAAATAAGCCAAAACGAGACTAAAACGGACAAAGGAGCAGTTGGAATGCCACAGGCAGAGCCTGGCGCTAATTGTGGCGCTGAAGGCAGTGAGTTTAGAGAGGACACTGGACGCAGCGCCCTGGTGGGCGCCTGGAGCCACCCAGGGCGCCGGAGACGTTGAGTTCGCCTAGTTCGCCTAGGATTTGGCTATTTTCGACCCTACCCCTTCCCAACACTTATATAAACACATCTAAACCCAAGAGGAAGGGAGAGATGTGATTTTTGGAGGCAATAACACAACAAAACATCGCACGGAAGCATCGATTCTCAGTTCTTCATCCTTTCTAGTATTTTTTACAATTTGTTCAAGACTTTATATTTTGATTGATTTTATCATGGGTGGCTAATCACCCCTTGTTCTGGGGTTGTGATTAGCCATGAACATTGTTGTTCGAATTTAACGATTTTTTGATTATAATTCATGAATATATGGTTGTTTCTTCAATTCTATGTTTAATTGCTTAATTGTTTGGCCAGCAGTTAGGTTCTATCAACTATCTATGCTATGTTTGGGAAAACTATGTTTAGATTAGAGAAGAATTGAAGAAAGCATGTTCTTAACCTTTAAGGGGGGCGGATTCGTGGTTAGGATAGGAATATACTTAATCACCATGCTTAATTAATTATCGTGTTTTTATTGCGTTCTTAATAGATTGATTCCATAGGAATATAGGTGTTAATCTATTGAGGACAGGCGAGTAGTACTTCGGAAGAAGGCTATGAGAACGTTTATCGATTAATTAGCAACCATAAGTGAATTATATGAAAGGGAAAGTTAATTAGAACACAATAAGATTGGAGAATTAATCACAACCCTAGAATATTTATCTCTATTGATTAAACAACAATTAAATTGTTCTTTGATAATCTAGTTATAATTTAGAGCTGTATTTTAGAATAATCAATATATTGAACTTGGATTTTGGCTTGATTGAATAGCAATATTAGTGGGTTAGTAAGTAGTCGAATTAAGTCCCTGTGGTACGATATCTGGACTCAAAATCCTATATTACTTGTCGACCACGTATACTTGCGTGTGCGTTAGGGAGCAACAAGTTTTTGGCGCCGTTGCTGGGGACTTAAAAAAATCTGCTACCTTACCGACGTAAGCTTGTATTTGTTATTTCTTCAAGTTTACTTGTCGGCTTACGTTGTTTGTGTTGGCACAGGCTCTTCTATTGAATGCGGAGGAGTAGAAGCGCAAACAATCTTCTTCCTTTCGATCCAGAAATGGAACGAACACTACACTGAGTAAGGAAGGAGGTAGAGGCCAAAACTAGAATTGAAAGAGAGTTGGACATTGTCGTTCAACCACAGCCAATTGAGATGGCGGGTAATGCTGAACGAGCGGGTGATTGAAGCTGCAGGACCCAATCTTGCCAACATGACTCGGGCAATTGTCAAACCTGAAATCACGAGGCACTTTGAACTTAAACAATATATGGTGCAGCTGATCCAATCTATAGGGCAGTATGTGGGACTGTCTCATGAAGATCCGCAGAGGCATATTCAGAATTTCTTGGAAATCACAGATACCTACAATTATCCCAACATTTCCAAAGATTATGTGAGGTTGACACTATTCCCCTTTTCACAGTTAGGGGAAGCAAAAGAAAGGCTGCAAAAGGAGCCTGCAAATTCTATCTACACATGGGACGATCTAGCCAGAAAATTCCTAATCAAATTCTTTCCTACCAAAAAGACAAAGTCACTAAGAAGCCAGATTCTGGGGTTCGAACAACGTGAAGGAGAAACTCTTCGGCAAGCATGGGAAAGATATAAGAAGTTGCTTAGGGATTGTCCACATCATTGCCAGACGGATGAGGTTTTGGGGCATACTTTTGTTGACGGGCTAGATGAGGCTTCAAAAATGAATCTCGACTCAGCTTGTGGGGGCAGTTGCATGGCCAAATCCTATAGCGAAATCCAACTCCTGCTGAACAATTTCACGGCTAATGATCATAATTGGCAAGGGGATGGTGACTCACGTAGAGCAATTAAACCAAAGGGAGCTGGGTTGATCGAACTGGATGACCTCGCAGCTATGAGAGCAGAAATGGCAAAACTGGCTAACCAAATGAACATAATGACTATGCAATAGGTACAATCGAGGCAACAGGTACAACAGATATCGTTGTGCTGTGAGATGTGTGGTGATAACCATACAAGTGACAAGTGCCCCCACAAATCCGGAATCTATATATTATGTGGGACAATAGAACAGGGGGCCATCGATTCAAAATACACAATATGGGAACACCTATAATCCGGATTGGAGGAATCATCCCAACTTTTCATAGGGTGGACATCAACAGAATCAGAATCATGTTAGACCGCAAGGGAATTTTAATCAGCCGCAAAGGCAACCTCAACAGGCAGAAGATAATACAAATGAATTGTTGAAGCAGCTGGTGCAAGACAATAAACAGTTCAGGACAGAATACCAAACCCTCACCACAACAGTGAGGAATCTGGAGCGCCAATTAGGACTGCTGGCCGGGGCTCAAAACACTAGACCAGCTGGAGCTCTACCCAGTGACACTGAAGCAAACCCGAGGGCAGCCCTTAATGTTGTATCATTGGGAAACGGGAGACAACTGGAAGAGGTAGAATCTAAAAAGAAGAAGCAGGTGACTTTTAATGAAAAGCCGACCACCATAGAGTCAATAGCAGAAAAAGCCAAGGAAACAGAGAAGCCGGCTGAAGAGGCAGGGGCTGAGCGACCCCCACAACTGGTTGCAAGGCCACCACCTCCATTCCCACAAAGATTGCAAAAACTAAGGGATAATGAGGCGTATAAAAAGTTCCTTGATATTTTGAAGCAGGTGCAAATCAACATTCCGTTGGTCGATATATTACAAGAAGTGCCTAAATATGTTGTATATCAAGGATATTGTGGCTAATAAAAGGAGGTTGACTGAGTTTGAGGCTGTGGCACTCACTGAGGAGTGTAGTTCCAGAATCCAAGGTAAGCTACCACAGAAATTGAAGGATCCAGGTAGCTTCACCATCAAAATTTCTATTGGGAAACATGCAGTAGGACGAGCTCTATGTGATCTTGGAGCAAGTATAAACTTGATGCCGCTCTCAGTATTCAAACAGTTGGGGTTGGGTGACCCACGCCCAACAACAGTTATATTACAGTTGGCTGATCGCTCTCTGGCTCATCCGGAGGGAGTGATTGAAGACGTACTGGTCCAAGTTGGTTCATTCATATTTCCTGTTGACTTCATCATCCTGGATTACGAGCCTAATCAGGACGTCCCATTTATTTTGGGGCGTCCATTCCTAGCCACAAGCCGCGCCATTATTGATGTCTGCGAAGGAAAAATGACGATGAGAGTGGGTGATCAAGAAGAAGTGTTCAATGTTTATAAAGCAATCCGGCTGCCAACCCATTATGAGGAATTATCAATGATCTCGGTGGTGGAGAATGCTTCCACATCATTAATGCCTTACATGAGCCCAGTTGATCCTATTGAACGAATGTTGATTGGGGATATGGAATTTAATGAAGACGATATGCTGGGAGAAATCGAGCAAATACTGGACATGTCTTGCAATTATATTCAGGGGTTCAGAAAATTTGAAGAATTGGAGAGGCCTATCACTCTGACCCTTCCCAGGCCGTCTATTGAGGAAGCACCGAGGCTAGAACTCAAGCCACTTCCAGCACATCTACGCTATGCTTATTTGGGAAATTCTGAGACGTTGTCAGTAATTATATCATCCAGCTTGACAAGCACACAAGAAGAGAAATTGCTTAGAGTCCTTAGAGAATATAAAAAGGCAATTGGGTGGACCATAGCAGACATCAAGGGGATTAGTCCATCCTTTTGCATGCATAAAATTTTCTAGAGGATGGACACCGCCCCAGTGTAGAGCAGCAAAGGAGATTGAATCCTATAATGAAAGAAGTGGTGAAGAAGGAAGTCATAAAATTGCTCGACGCGGGTATCATTTTTCCCATTTCTGCCAGCAATTGGGTCAGCCCAGTTCAGTATGTGCCTAAAAAGGGAGGAATGACTGTCATAGAGAGCGAGAAGAACGAGTTAATCCCTACTCGAACTATTACAGGATGGAGAGTATGCATTGATTATAGGAAGCTCAACAAAGCGACTCGAAAAGACCACTTCCCACTCCCATTCATTGATCAAATGCTCGACAGGTTAGCCGGGCATGAATACTACTCTTTCCTTGATGGCTACTCGGGATACAACCAAATTGTCATATGCCCAGAAGATCAAGAGAAGACCACCTTTACTTGCCCTTATGGCACTTTCGCCTTCAAGCGAATGCCATTTGGACTATGCAATGCACCAGCAACGTTCCAAAGATGTATGATGGCTATTTTCACCGATATGGTTGAAAAATTCGTGGAAGTATTTATGGATGATTTTTCAGTTTTTGGGTCTTCCTATGATGACTGTTTGAAGAACCTAAGCAAGGTGATAGCCCGCTGCGAAGAAACAAATCTGGTGCTTAATTGGGAGAAGTGCCATTTTATGGTGCAAGAAGGCATTGTTCTGGGTCACAAAATATCTAGGATCGGTATTGAAGTGGATAAAGCTAAAGTGGAGGCGGTTGAAAAATTACCTCCACCGATTTCAGTAAAGGGTGCCGGAGTTTCTTGGGACACACAGGTTTTTATAGACGCTTTATTAATGATTTTTCTAAAATTGCCACTCCTTTGTGCAGGTTGCTCGAAAAGGATGTCTCTTTCAAATTTGATGATTCCTGCCTCAAGACCTTTGAAGAGCTTAAGAAGAAGTTGGTGACTGCTCCTATTATCGTGGCACCGGATTGGTCCTTACCATTCGAACTCATGTGTGATGCAAGTGACCTGGCCATCGGGGCAGTGCTGGGCCAGCGGAAGGACAAGGTGTTCTACTCCATCTACTATGCAAGTAAAACTCTCGACGATGCACAACAAAATTACACTACCACAGAAAAGAGCTGTTAGCAGTAGTATGGGCCTTCGAGAAATTCCGAGCTTACTTGGTGGGAACCAAAGTCATAGTCCACACCGACCATGCAGCGATCAGGTACCTATTTACGAAAAAAGAGTCTAAAGCTATATTAATGTGCTGGGTATTATTGTTGCAGGAATTTGATGTGGAAATCCGAGATCGGAAGGGGAAAGAAAATCAAGTAGCTGACCATTTATCCCTCTTGGAAAATCATGATCACGTAGAGGAAGATGGACAGATTAAAGAAGTATTCCCCGATGAACATCTCTTTGCTATCACTCATGATTCTTCCCCATGGTATGCTGATTATGTGAACTATTTGGTGAGCGGCGTACTTCCTCCTGAAATCAAGACTAAAGCTAGAAAGAGGTTCTTGCATGATGTGAATTTCTACTAATGGGATGAGCCTTATTTATTCAAGCAGTGTGCTGATCAGTTGATGAGGCGATGTATCCCGGAAGAAGAAGTGGAATCAGTACTGCATAATTGTCACGCATCACCTTATGGAGGCCATCATGGAGGAGACAGAATAGCAGCTAAGGTACTACAGTCCGGTCTATTTTGGCCAACTTTGTTCAAGGACACTCATGCATTTGTTAAAAAGTGCGATCAATGCCAAAGAACGGGCACAATCACACAGAAGTAAGAGATGCCTCTAAACAACATTTTAGAAGTGGAACCTTTTGATGTTTGGGGGATAGACTTTATGGGACCGTTTCCACCTTTCGAGGGAACAAATATATTCTGTTGGCCGTTGATTATGTGTCGAAATGGGTGGAGGCAATTGCTTTGCCTACAAATGATGCAATGGTAGTAGTTGCGTTCGTGAAAAAGAATATATTCTCTAGATTTGGGACTCCACGGGCGTTAATCAGCGATGAAGGAACTCACTTTTGCAATCGGCTGTTGAATAACCTTCTAACAAAATATGGGGTTTGCCAGAAAGTTGCTACAGCGTATCACCCACAGACAAGCGGCCAAGCTGAGGTGTCAAATAGGGAGATCAAGCAAATCCTAGAAAAGACGGTGAGCATAAACAGGAAAGATTGGGTTTCAAAGCTGGATGATGCTCTTTGGGCATATAGGACAGCATACAAAACACCAATTGGAACGTCCCCCTATAAATTGGTTTATGGAAAAGCATGCCACTTGCCGGTTGAACTGGAGCACAAATATGGACTTTGAGGCAGCGGGCAAGAAACGGCTTATGCAGTTGAATGAATTGGATGAGTTTCGGCTGCACTCTTATGAGAATGCCAAGTTGTATAAAGAGAAAACAAAACGATGGCATGACAAGCATATCAAGCCACGCCACTTTGAACCAGGCCAACAAGTATTATTATTCAACTCAAGACTCCGGTTATTTCCTGGGAAGCTTAAATCGAGATGGTCAGGTCCGTTTGAAGTGGTGAGGGTTACTCCGTATGGTGCGATCGAACTGCGTTCTTTGAATAGTGAGCGGAAATTTTTGGTGAACGGTCAGAGAGTTAAGCACTACTGGGGAGGTTTGATTAACCGGGAGAAAACCAAGGTTGTGCTCGCAAATGAATGAGCAAGAATTTCAGTCGTGTCGCGACGTTAAATCAGGCGCTTGTTGGGAGGCAACCCAATTTTTATTGTTTTCTTAGTTTAACTTCTTGTTTTATTCTTTTAGACTAGATAGGGGAATACAATTGATGTATAGGTATAAAATTATTAGATGTAATGTTGTAAGAAATATAAGTTGTTGGAAAAACGTATTCGCATTCTTATTTATGAAACCTTTACTAATGACTTTGTGTCTTGTTGTAGGTTTTGATAATTGACAAACCTTCATTAACAAGTTACTAAGATTGCTTGGATTTTGTTGTGATTACAAGTCAAGCTTTCAAGATAATAGAAGTTGATGAATGGAACATGTCAATGAAGCAAAAAGATTGAAGACTAAAAGATGTAGTATTTTAGTCTTGATTTTGATTTTGAGTCTTATAGTATTTTTGATCTTATATAGTTTTTATGAACTTGGCTCAAGTCTAAAAACTCTTTCAAAAATAACTTAAGACATTTTACAAAATATTGTTTTTACAAATCAATAAAATTGTGAACCAAAATTCAGCTGGAAAAATTTCAGAATATTGGCACCATCCATGGCGCGACATCCATGGCGACATCAATGGCGCACCATCTTTGGCGCCATCGATGGCAAAGAGCTGTTGGAGCCAAAAACGGCTAGTTTTTGGGTCTAACGGAATTGTGAGGTTATGGGATTATAAATACACCCTCTTAAGCCTCATTTGAATACAACACTTCATCCAAAATCATAAGATTATTTGCTTCAA
>MCJB01041399.1:31142-41466 GCA_002018475.1 Nicotiana obtusifolia | reverse complement strand
CCGGGAAAAGAAAACGGACCGGTCTGGGTCGCGGGTCAGGGTCGATCCGCGTTAAGTGGATTCTTATTTATTAAATAATTAATTAAATAAATAAATAATTAAGGAAAATTTTGTCCAAAAAGATAATCAATCAATCTTTGACAAATCCGAATCCGAAGCCGAAGCCGAAGCCGAAGCCGTAGCCGTAGCCGAAGCCGAAGCCGAAGCCGAGCCGAGCCGAGCGAGCGACGACGACGGCGCGAGGGGTCCTTGCCCCTTCAACCCTTTTAGCAACTAGAGAAGGTGTAATGTAATATATACACCTCTATTTTTCTTTCTTTTTCCCGATGTGGGACAAACGCTTTAATCAAAGCAAAAAGGGACCTTTTATATTCCCTTTATTTTTATCATGTCATTTCCCATTCACCTTTATTGATACCCAACAAGAGCCAATGGTAACTGATATAGATACACATCCTAAACTATAATAATAATAATAATTATTATTATTATTATTATTATTATTATTATTATAATTAAAAAAAAATTAAAAGAAGCTCTGGTTGAGAGGTCTTTAGATCCATCTCACGTAAGGCTGAAACGTGTGTGCGTGGAGTTATGAGTTTAAGTTTCATATATTAGCGATTAGCGGTGTAGAAAGTATTTATAGAATCGCATAGCTTGTAACGTATTTATATGAAAATTTCCACAAAAAATATAATTAATGGAGACTGGTGTTGAAATATGTGAAAAATCTAATCTAAAAACTCAAATTGTTATTGAGAACATACTTTTTATTATTTAGTTATGTCTCAACACGTCTCTTTACATACGGGCTTATTTATGAGCCAAACGCGTGAAAATTATTTTTTATTATAGGTGACGATGAGTCTCAAATCCAAAATTTCTGATAAAAAAGCTTTCTGTAACGTCTTAAACTTTTAAATAAGATAGATCACACACATCAACTTATTAAAATGATAACTAATTAATCATGAAATAGTTAGGTCATGTCATATAGGAAAAAAAGCAATGTTATATTCCTTTCGCCGCATCTTTAGAGCAACAGCCCTAACTAGCACTGTTCCACCAAATATGCAAAAAAAACTGCAGACGGAAGAAAATTGAGTGCCCGTTGTCGTCCACTTTAAAGTAGTGGGTTGTGGCCTTGTGGAACAGTTCTTCTTAATCCTTATAATTTCTTTATTGAATGGCGAAAATATGGAGAAAAAATTGCCTATGTGAAACATAAATATAATAAAAGATATTTCTTTGAAAGCATGCAACTAGTCGGCACGCATATTCATGATTCAAATAATATAGATTTAACTTTTAAGGTTTTTAGCATTAAACTCATTATTATTTTAAGATTATGTGTTTATGCCTACTATTTTTTTTATAATTTTAATAAATTTTTCTAATATAAATTTATGCTCCGCGTCCGATATATTGGATTCAGATAAACACTATCGTTACTTTGGATCCGCCCCTGCTAGTTGTAGTTCTGAATAAATCCTTTTTCTTTTGGCTGCATCATAGCAGGGTTAGACAAAGATTGACAACACAGTACTAGGGAATGGCAGTGCTACAGAATTCGAATAAAACAGTGTACGCAAATTAAATTGAATGAAATATTACTTGTATTAAAGAAACTATGATTAATTACGGAAAGAGCTATACACACATAAATTTAGTTTACGCCATAATTTGGTTTCTAGTAGAGAGAAATTTATTTGTAGCCTATGTGAAAACTAATGACAACTGGTAGTCACAAAATAAGATATATAATTTATAGCCTAAAAATAATTATTAGGGCTAGCAAGTGAAACTTAGAAAATCAACTAGAGACTCTGGCTCCTCAATGCAACCATAATAGTTGCTAGCCCAACCTCTAGCCTAATATTCTTTTAAAATTAATGTTAGTAGTAATAAAAATTGAAATCTTGTCAAATCACCCCCAAAATCCTTCATATCTAGTAAAATCCCCGTAAAAAACTATTTTATCAGCCCCAAAATTCCATCATACCCAACTATCTTCTCCACAACTACCAAACTGCTTCCCATTATACACAAATTATAATCCCCTTTTTAATTTTTATAAAGAAGTTTAACCTTTTAATGATCCAATTTAGAAAATATAATTTATATAAGCAAAAATATCCATGATATAAGAAAAAGAAGAAGAAGAACAAGAACAAAGTGATGTATAGGTTGTACACTTACTATACGCTTTTTATACATCGTTGAACAATATTTTTTTTTATACACTTAAAATACACAACAGCTCGGAATACACTAAGAATACATTGTCAAACTCAGGAAATATTGTGTATAAAACTTTTACATACTGTTTAACTATAAATATACATCTTCTATACATATATAACGGTTTATATATAATTTTTATACAAAAATATAATTGCACAATATGTACCAATCGTATACAAATTACGTATATAATTTGTATATAGTATATATAAATATTATATAGTATACATACACAATATATATATATATATATATATATATATATATATATATATTGTGTAATATATATACACTATATAATCATGTATAAAAAATTTAATATACGCTTTCGATATTCAAACACATTCAGAATACACTCAATATACACAATGTGCATTGCCAAACCTAGGATACAATATACAACTTTTATACATAGCATTATATATATGTATATATATTGTATATTATACAAAATTACAATACAAATTATTGTATATGTACAACTTTATATATGTGTATATAAAATATTCAATACATTGTATAACTCTCTCTTTCTGTGTGTGTGTGTGTGTGTGTGTGTGTATATAAATAATATTTATATAAAATTACATATAAGTACCGTCCAGCTTCCTTATTAAACCCAGACCCACCATCAACACATTGCAAAAGATCTTCAGTGCCAACAAAAATACACAGAGCTTGACTAGAAAACTGCACCTCTTCTACTGCCACTCTAATATCATTACGATAATATTAATCGAAGAAATTCTTTTAAGATTTAAATTGAATTTTTGACAACTTTTCTATCTACTCAAAAAAAGCTTTTCCATATAAAATGCAAAATAAAAAAAAAATAAAATAAAAAAGAAATCTAGATCTAAAGTGAGAAATAGAAAAAGGAGAATGAATAAAGAAGAGAGAGAAATAGACAAAAAAAAATGAAGGAGAAGAAGACAAAAAGAAGATGTAAGTAATTTTTACAGGTGAGTGAGTTCTAGAAAATAAAAAATTATTCTTGACAAATTGGATGAAAGAGATAAAGTTAGTTGGAAAACATGTATAATAAATAATAAAGTTATTAGGTATGTATGTGATGTTGTTTGGATATGAAGATATGAGAGATTTTAGTTCAGACGGTAACAGTTGTGCTAATGGTTATGATTTGATATTAAATTTATTCCACTCGACATTTTGAGTAAAGTGCAAATTTTGGGCTTTAAAATTTTTAGGCGGCCATGCAGTGTTATCTCTTTTAAGAGTACTCATGTTGAGGTTTTGGACATCTATAATGAGGTATCAAGTGCTTGTGCTGAGGTTTATAACATTCGTGTTGAGCATGAGTTTTTTTTTTGTTTGAAAGATAAGTTTGCATTAATTAAATTGTGTGCGTACAGAGATGGTGGTGCTCAAGTTGTACCATACTACAAACTAAACTATTACTAGTAATTGCTACATTGTTTGTGGTGTCCCTAGTGAGACTATCATCACAACACCAAATGTTTTTACTATGTGTTTTTGGGACGCCACTGTTTCCAGAGGTTGATTCCACAGGAGTGTCATCTGCCAGGTTACTTCTCAAAACTGGTACTGCAACATGGCCTTCTACTGTCTCCCTTGCTATGGACGGGACTGAACGTGTAGTAGTTATCCCCTGTTTGTTTCCTTCAAGTTTTTGGATCACAAAAAGTGGTGGTACTTCAAAAAATTGTAAAGTAATGTTACTTTTCAAACTGCTGCCTGCTTTGGCTAGTTGATCCGCTATCCTATTTTGTTCTCTGTACGCATGGTGGACTATTGGATTATGTAACAGCTGTAGAAGGTACCTGCAATACAGAAGCATGTTAGTGTATAAAATATTGTCACTATCTAGTAAGGTGATTACCTCCGTGACATCTATTTCGACTTGAAGTAGTGTTAGACTTAGTTGAATAGCTATTTTAAGGCCTTGAAGTTCTACTGCAATACAAGTTGAATGGGGTGTTTTGCCTGAGAAGCCCACGATCCAGTCGCCAAGATAATTATGAATGACTCCACCAATGTCATTTGTATTCGATGTAGAAGAATTGGCTCCATCCGTATTTAGTTTGTAAATATTTGGTTTTGAAGGTATCCACCTAGGTGCAATCTTAACTCACGTAGGCTTTTTGTGATGTGAAGTAGCCAAGTAAGAAAATTCGATGGCTTGATGTACTGTATAATTTGTGCTGATAGTGAAAAATGTCCGTTCGTAAAGATTGCGATTTCGAGTTAGCCAAATGTTCCAAAGTCTTAATGGTAGAAAGGTTCGAGGATTAATCTTATGAAGCAACCGGGAAGGTTTTGAATTGATTAGAGGATGCAACCATTGTTGTGGGTAATCCATATGTGTTAGTACAGTGATATGGCCCTGGAGTCCTAGTGAGGCCCAGTATGTTTGGTCATTGACACATGTTAAAAAGATATGGGTTAGGGTCTCATCGGCTTCCTGACAGTAGTGACAGGTTGCATCCGGTATAATACCAACAGAATGGAGAAAGTGACGCGTGGGCAATCTGTTATAGTTGAGGAGCCAAATAAAAGTTCTGACCTTAGGATGTATTGGTAAGGCCCAAATCCATTTATTTTAAGCTGGAGAAAGTGTGTGGGTGTTGCTATTTGCTAATGCATTATACATAGAATGGACATAAAAATGTCCAGATAGTGTTAAGGCCCAAAATGTGTGGTCTGCTTCTTTATTGTACAAAGAAATATAAGGTGTTTGAATATTGTTTTGTATATCTAAAGGTAACTCGAAGGGGATATTAGCCCGATCCCACCCCTGCAAAGTTAGAAGGGCTGATATTTTAAGCTGTTGGTGTTATTTTGGCAACGACCCTTGAATAAGAGAACGGAGGGGTGTGTCTGCTTTAACTCATGGGTCATACCAGAAACTAATATGTGTGCCCGTCCCTATTTTCCAGTGTAGACCGAGCTGATAGTATTGCCAACCTTTGATAATATTATGCTAATTGGAGAGTGATTAAATGTGGAGGACATAGTTAAGTACTTATTAATTAATGTCCCAGCCCAAAGAGTATGAGGAGATTGAAAAAGCCTCCAAGATAGGCTTGCAAGTAATGCATTATTCTTTGGGCGAAGTTGTTGAATACTTAAGCCTCCTATTTCTTTTAGTGATGTAACCTTCCCCCATTTGAGAAGATGTAACTTTTTTCTTGTTGCAGTGGTGCCCTAGAGAAAGCTTCGTTGGTATTGTTCCATTTTATTAATAATGGATTTTGAGACAGAGATATATTGCATGACATGGTTCGGAAGAGCATTAAGGATGGATTTGATGAGAGTTGTTCATCATGCCATGTTCATGAAACTAGTTTTTCATCCCGCTAGTCGATGTATAAAGTTATCGAGAAGTAATTGGAAGCCACTCTTTTTTGGACGGGAAGTGAATATAGGAAATCCAAGTACCAAAAGTAGTTCCTTCTGACATTTGGAAAGAGCTAAGAACAAAATTCTTGCTTGCTTTAGAGCAATTTTTGGAAAAAAAGATCTTTGATTTCTGGAAGTTAATTTTTTACCCTGAGTGTTTGATAAAGTGATTAAGAGTATCTATACTGATATGGCAACTTTTTGTACTAACTTTGGCTAATAAAATGAGGTCGTCTGCGAAGAATAGGTGTGATAGAGCGGGTTCTAATTTGGAGAGTCTTATTGGTTGCCAATTAAAGTAATCAACAGATAACGATATGCTGCGTGAAAGCATTTCCATACATATTATGAATAGATAGAGTGGCAAAAGATCCCTTTGGTGAATGCCTCTAGAGGGGTAGAAAAAGGATGTGCTGGTTACGTTGATTAAAATCGAGGCTGAAGAGGTGGTAATACAGGATATAATTAGCTTAATTAAAGGAGTAGGGAAATTAAAAAAGCGTAAGGTCTTCGTGACAAAGGACCGCTCAAGTCGGTCAAAAGCCTTTTCAAGGTCCAGTTTTAAAAGCATGTTATTGATTTTACCCTTCTTTTTTTGGAAGTAGGTTAGAGTTTCTTGAATTGCATTGTCCGAAGCTCGCTTACCTTGTTAGACACTAGCTTGAGTTAGTCCTATTATTTTGGAGATTATGAGCTTAATCCTATTAGCGATGATCTTTGTGATGAATTTGTAAATAGTATTATATAGGCTTATGGGCCTATATTGATGAATTGTGTGCACATTCTTCACCTTGGGAATTAGGCAAATATAAGTTGTGTTAATTTTTGGGGGATGATCATACCCCTAAAAACTTGATGACAAAAGGTTTTAACCTTAGGGCAACCTCATTCCAATATGTTTGATAGAAATAGGGATGTAGACCATCCGGCCCTGGTGCTTTAAGCGGTTTAAAAGTATAGAGGCCTTTAAAATTTTTGGATTCATGTAGGGGTTCTGCTAAGGATTTAAAATCATCATTACCAAGGATGTGTGTGTTAGAGTCTTGGTGTAGGTACACAGAATAAGTGTGTTATGTCGTGAACAAATATTGATAATAGGCTTGAATAGTATTATGTATGTCAGTAGGCTTAAAACACCAATTACCAACCGCAACTTTAAAGGCAGTTATCCTATTCCTCCGTCTTTGGTGAAGAGTTGACATAAGAAAGAATTTGGTGTTAGCATTACCTTCATTAAGCCATGTTATAAGCGATTTTAGTTTCCAAAAATCTTCTTCTAAATGAAGTATATTATTATAATTAGTAGTTAGTTGTTGCTCTAGAGTATGTAGAAATAAACTAGTGGGATAGTGAACGGAGGATTGAATACTTGACTATCACGCATAATGCACACCTCAAAACAAGGTATGAAACGGTCAATTGTAATTATAGTAACCCAATGAAGAGTCGGGATCGAATCCACAGGGAGCTAGATGGGAGTTAGGAGTATATATTGTAATGAGTGAATTTGAACTATCTTAATTTGCACTTCCACAAAATGGTTTTGTTGTTATTTCTATTTTAAATCTAAAAGTTGCAAAGTAAAGAAATAAAACTAGGATAATTATTTTTGTTGTTTTTTAAGTTTGTAAAAAGCCTAGGGCTATGACCATCACCTAGGTGTTCGCCTAACGGGATAAAAACCATAATGCTTGTTTTGCTGATCGGGGTGTATTATAGCTATCAACTCTCAATTACCCACTCAATACCTCTCGATCAGAGAGTGATTTTGCACAATTTGGTTTCCTCAAGTCCAAATGGGTATCACACAAAACAGTTGATAAAAGCTCAAGTCGGGTTATTATTATCTCTATGTTGAACCCTTTAATTGGGATAATCAATCTCTCTATTGAGCCAATTTTTTGTTCGCCAAGTTTTCCTAGACTAAGTCTCTCTTTCCCAAGTAGAGACTAAGTCAAATAGGCATGAACTAATGTTTTCAACCATTAATTCCATAAAATCAAGCATGAATAACGCTAAATAATAAACACTCAATCATAAAAAAGCACTAAATTAGATACCCATAAGGTTTACACACTAGTGTTGGGTCACAACTCTAGTAAAAATCTAGCTACTCATGCTTGAAATTGAAGAAATAGAAGAAGAAATACTAATTAAACTCATATTGTAAAGTTAAAATGATAAAATCTACAGTAAAATACTCTGAAATATAGAAAACTTCCAAAGAGGTAAAGAAAAATGGCTACAGGACTTGCTGATGTCAACGGTTAAACTAATTTTGTGAAACTTGTCTATTTATACAAGGTTAAAAATTTCGGAGAAAAATACCCTTCGGAAGGTTTTGCGGCCGCACAATTTCATGTGCGGTCTGCAGATTTTTCATCTTGCAGGAGCTGGGATTCTGCGGCCATACAATTCTGAACTGCGGCCGCAAGGCAATATTTTTGCGGTCTGAAGATTTACACTACAGCCGCAACCTTTTCTTCTGCGGCCGCAAGGCACTTCTTCTGCGGCCGCACAATTCTTGTGTGGTCCGGAATTCTGAGGGACTTGGAATTTGAAAATTTGCACACCCTCTAAAGTTGATCTTAAGCTCTTCTTTTGCGGCCGTACAATTCCTATGCGGCTCACAGTTTACTAGAAAGTCCGCTGGGATTTCCTTCGTTGTTTGCGGCCGCAGATGAAATTTTGTGGTCCGCACTTTGTAAGCTTCTGTGCCTTTTATTGCCTTGTGATTAGATTACTCCTTTTTGAGTCGGATTTCATCTCGGGAGTCCAACTGCCAACATTCCTGCAATTTTACATATTTCATCAGTTTCGGAAACACAATTCAATGCTTTTTAAACTAAAACAAAAGCTAAAAGGCGCTAATCAGTAGTCCTCAAGCAAACAAGATAGTTCCCACCTCCATAAGTTAAGGGTCATTTCAGCCAGTCAAAGAGGAGCTATTCACACATCAGTTGGGACCAACAATTACCTACACTACTTATGTATTATCAACCTGGCGACAAGTTAAGCATTTATGCACATATAGTTCTAATATGACATTTGAGCATCAAAAGTTGACTTTATTCTCAAGGAAGCTCTCTCTCTCTCTCATGTTGGTCATTGTGGAACCCAAACTCCTCCTTCTCTATTCTCCGTTTTCCTAGCTTACTTAGGAATTTTGGCACTAAATTCAAAGATTTGTGAAAGGTTCACTCATCTCTCTGAAGAGAATGTCGCAAGTATGGCTTCAAGTACCATAGGCTTGCCCTTCATGTAGATCGCCACTAATGTAAGCTCACTCAGCTTGAAATTAAGTAGGGTTTTTTTGGGGATATAATGAAGGATTTTGGACTAAGGTTGGATATACTATGGTTGAGTGGGTTCACATTTCCTTAAGCACTCTATTTTTTTGTTCTCGGCTCATATTTTGCGAATTCTTTGACGCACTTTCTTTTCCTTGGGGAACTAGAGAGACTTAACATCACTCTTTCTTGATCATCACATTCATTTTCTCCCTCTTTGGTTTCTTCATGTTTTGAATCATTACCTTTCTTTCAATCCTTTCAACTCTTCCATTTATTCACTTTTTTTTTGTATTCTTCTTTTTGTTCTTTTCTTTTCTTGCCTTTCCTTCTCATCATTTCTTTTCTCTTGATACCTCTTTCAAATTCCTCGTCTCTTCCTCAAACTTACGTTTTAAGCTAATTATTTCACGAGAGTGTTAAGGAAAGCTCAGGTGCCAAGAGAGGGTCACGACAAAACGGGTTAAGGCTTGTAACATGGTTATCAAATGAGAAAGGCTCGAGGCTCAAATGGGTTGACTAGGAATAACAACATTGGTAGGCAATGAAAAATTCAAGCGGGTCAAGGAAAGCCTACAATCACTTCTCAAGCCAAACAAAACTTAAGATTTCGCCTTGAAACACATTGGGGGCAAGTTCTAGAATTTTCACACGGGTACTTAGATTAGCAACAAAATATCTCACCCCTCACGCAACTAGATTGTTAAAGAGGATAGAGTCGAGGGCCCACAAATACCACATTCAAGATTGAAAATCACTATGATTTGATTAAATCACTCGATGATTGCCTAAGTCAATACAAGAGTCACAAAGTCACTAACTAGAGCTATTTCTTTCCAAAAATCTTGTTTCTAGCCATATGCACGTAGTTAAATGTGTCTGTACCAAGTGAAGCAGCATGTTTGACTGTTCGAGCATGACTTAATTAGGTCTTCTTATTTATTACTACTACTATTATTACCTAAACACCAAAAATTGACGTAGTCCCTTAAGAAGGTCATCACGCCATCCATCATTGGGAAGAGTCACTCGGTTCATACAAAAACTACCTTAGAAAAGAACCGTGGCATTAAGAAAATCAAAGGCGTTTTGTCTACATAAAAAGAAGCTATTAAATCAAGAAGGAGCTACTTATTCAAAAAGAAACTACTAATTCAAAAAGAAGCTAGAAGTTACTCACTTAAACACTAATTTATAAGAAAACAAACATAAAGAAGCTACAAAGCAAACCTATCAAAAGCATAACGAACATACATAATGAGGGAGAATGAGAAGATATATACACAATAAGAGAAAAAGATAGAATATATATAGAATAAGGGAAGAGAAGAAAATACTATCAAGTTATTACAAACCAATTGTCTCAGAATCATCAAATATAATCAAATAAACTCCACCCCCCACCC